>JAAWXA010000058.1:1081884-1092260 GCA_038090715.1 Florisuga fusca
ATGTTCTGGGGGGATGTGCTGGGGGGATCCCCAGGGGATGGCTCTGTGGGGGCTCGGGTGTTCTCTGGGCAGAGGAAAAGGGTTCTCAGCGCACTGGGGTTTTGGTTTTGTGTTTTCGTAGCTAGCTCTGGAGGGGGTTGGGGGAAAACTAAAGACACCTTGGAGTTATTTTGGGTACACGTGTGTGGTTTACGCTAAATGTTGTAGGGGGTTTTGATACCTCTGAAAACCAGTTTGTACAAACAATTTGATGCTATAAGCACTAAAAAACTTGGCTTGTTACAGTGTTGCTTCCCTAGCACTAATTACCGGTACCCCATGAACTGCTGGATGATGTGCTGCCGCCAGTATCTCATTCAGGAGCCTGGGGATGAGCAGCTGCAGGATGGGAGTGGGTTCTGTGAACTTCGAAATCAACCAAAGGAAGGGACTCTTGGATTAGGCATTAATCTAGTGCTACGTACTCTTGTTACTGCTGTTAATCTGGTTTGACTTCTGGAACATTCATCAGTTCAAGGGGCCATGAATTATTGCAGAGGTGCAGTGCTTGGGTGGGGTTAGGGGTGACATGGCACAAATTAGATATTGAGTCTGAGACTTCAAGAGAAGAGTTAAAAAAATCCCAAGTAGTTGCATCTAACTTGCAGTCTGGGCTCCCTGTCCATTTCAGTCCATGCTGCTGCACCAGTTGCCTCCCACTTCCAGGCTGTGCTTCTGCAAACCTGGGCTACCCAGGCCTGGGGCTGCTGGCCTGCCATCCCTGCATGCCAGGCTGGGGGCATGGGGGGGTCCTGCAAGCACAGATCACAAACAGTAACATCAAAGCAATCTCCTGGAAACCTTGAAATCAGAGGAGAGCGTTTGGAGGGATTCGTTTTGGTGCCTGGGCTTTTATCTTTTAATTTGGAGTGAATGTCAAAACACCACTCAGGAACTCCTTCTGTGTGCATTGCATCTGCAGTGTGCTCCCGGGCTCCTTTACTTGGTTTTTTGGCTTTTTTCTCTTTGTTCTTTTTCCCAAGCCCTCTGTGCTGCTGGGCTGGGCAGAGCAGACACCCAGCACAAGGCAACCCTTGCTGCTCATGTGTGCAGGGAGCAGGGGCCAAGAGCTTTCCCTGCCTCCAGCCTGCTGCCAGCCCTGCAAAGCCACCGAGGTGCATCAGTCCCTGCCTGACCTGCACAATTCCCCATGTGTGGTCTGCTTGGAAAGTCAGAGAAAATCCAGTCTGGAAAGTATTGGAGGTCAGGGTGGTAGGGGATGGAGGAGAGAAAGAAGGGAATTAGGGAGTTGGATTTTTTTTTTTTTCCCCAGGCAACAAACATTCTTCTCAGGCTCTTGGTTTAGACTGAGGCAGATGAAGCAAGATGGAAAGAGGAGAACTACTTGGGAAGGGGTGCAATATCACCTCTGGTTGCCCAAGCTCTGAGAATGAGAAGGCTGGGGAGCTGTGTGCCCAGAGCCCTCAGAAACTGGGAAGGTGTGGCAAGCAAATGGCAAGGAGTGCTCAGAGCTAACACAAAACATGAAAATACAGGAAAACAGGAGCAAGCAGTGAGTTGTGTTGTGCTTCCTGACCTTTCTGAAGTTACACAAAGAGCAGGCACAAGCTGTGGCATCTGCTTGGCTGATTGGCAAGGGTGTGTGTGCAGGTTATTCACTTAGAAACAATTCCAGGTCACTGAGGTCTCTTAAATATCACTCCTAAGCAATGGGGCCGTTCCTAAACTGCCTTTGCTTTTCACTTGTCCTGCTTCATGCACCTCAACCCAAGAAAGCTTGTTGTGGGGAGCTGCCCCGATCTGCTTTGTACTGTTCAGAGAGGTTTCATGGCTGCAATCCATCACGTTGTGTCATGTTGAGCTCTGTCACTCTTCCAACAGGGCCAAGACTTGAAATGATTGTTTTCTCAGCCCAAATAATCATCCTCCTTTTCTGGATGCCTCTCTGGCTGTGCTGGCCCAGCTTGGGCAATAGCACATCTGGGGTCAGTGGCTGTCTCTCCTTGCTTAAAGCTGGTAGTTTGAGTTTGTCTCCCCTGAATTCCTGCCCTCTGTGCTCTTACAGCCAATGAATTTTGCCATTTCCAGGAACCTGGGAATTTCATATTTTGCAATTGTTGCTGAAATTCAGCTGGAGCTGAAGGGGTCTGCTCTGCATGGGCAGAAAACTTCCAGTGGAAAGTGACTGTGAATAAGTGCAAAGAGATGATTTGGTTCTGCAAGCACTGAGTTATCCAGAAAGAACAATTTTTAGTATATTTAGGTAGAAAATTTTTCAACTTCAAACTCGGATGCGTGTCTGGAAAAGTTCAAGAAAATACATCCTCCTGTGCCTTTGGTTCCAGTTCTGGGTGAGCTGGGGCTCTGCATGGCTCCCAGATACAGTGGTGCTGCTGGCCAAAGCAGTGACACTTGGGGTACATCTTCCCTTGTGACATCAGAAAGAGATTTGTACAGAGACTGCGGCTAGAAAATGGTCAGAACGGAGAATTTGGCTAATCTGTTTGGGGTAATTCATCAGCAAATGTTCCTTCCTCTGCAGCTGGCCTTTGTGCTTCATTTGCAGACCAGACCAAGGCTTCGGTGTCTGTGGGGTTTGAAGCTTCCCTGCAGCACGGCAGGGGCTGTACAGGAGGCAAGGAGAAGCCAAGGATTCCTTGAGCAGAATAAGTGCCTGAGGATGGGGTGCAGGAGTGTGGCTGGCTGAGGATGGGGGCACTCCTCCCTCCAGCTACAAGGAGCCCTCAGGGATCATTACAAGCTGTTTGACTAAAAGTTGTCTGAACCTACAATGAATTATATGTTAGTTACTTGGCTCAGAGGTGATGTTGCAAGGCTGAGCAGCGTCTTGGGATGTGTTTCCTGTATCTGGCAAGAGCCAGGACGTGGCCCAGTCTGCTCCATATATCCTTTTTTCTGCTCTCCCTGAAGTCAGCTGCTTATCTTCCAAAATGAGGAGAGCTCAGATTTAAATGGGAGAAATAGCAGCAGGCCAGAGAGCTAGTTCCTATTGGAAACCAAATCCAAAGGGACCTTAAGGACTTTCAGGGGTTTCCAGAAAGGAGCCATACTCCATTGCTATAGGCAGATGTTTTCCATATGTTGTTCAATGTTATGTTAAATATATGGAGGCAGGCATGTTCAGCAATGTGAAGTTATATATTTTGCTGTGAGCCCGGGCTTCAAACTGAATTATGCACAGACATCTTAAGGAAATGTGTGAGAAGAGGGGTTTGCATATCTTTGTCTGTCTGCAGTTGGCTCTCTCTGGCTCCTTTCTATTCCTGGAACCAGCATCCTTAACTATTTATGTTCAGATTTACTGCCGTGCATATTTAGTTCTCCTAATAACCAACTGCTCTTTCCATATGCTGCTTGTTTAATCTGAAAGCCTGAATCTCCACGAAGGAGAAATACAGCTTTTATGTGCCTTCTAGCCTTTTTCTGGGGGCTGTAATTTAAATCACACTCAGGATGGCTTAGGGCTCAGCAGAGTGCCATGCCACTGAGCAGCCCACTCAAGAATGGAAATAACAATGAATAGGGTTTACTTTTTTTATTTTATTTATTTTTTTACACTTGCTTTGTTATCCCTGCAAGCATCCTTTCTATGTATGTCCTTTCTTTGTCTTCCTGGATGTCCATCTGCTCTGTTCTGTTCCCAGGGAACTGGATGCTGCTGCGTGTCCTGCCTGCTCTGTATGAGAAGCAACCCCAGCCCATCACCCTCCACCTGAGGGACTTGGTGGCCCTGATGGCTCAGCTGGAGCAAACTGAACAACACCACCTCCTCCAGCTCTTCCAGATGGTGGCCAGGAAAAAGGAACTGGGGGTAAAACTGGCTTGGGGAGATCTTCCTGCTAAGTGCTGCACCTCCTTTAGGAGGGGCTGATTTGTTTCAGATGCCCTGGGGAGGTCTGTGTGTCTGCTCACCAGACACTGAGGAGTCCCATAACATGCATGACACTGCTTTCCTCTGCTAATTCCTTGTGAATTCCTTAATTTCGTTCCAAACTTGCCACCTAATCATAAGGACAAGGTAACAATGACTGTGCTGGACCAAAGCATTTGTGATAAGCCAGTTTTCCACTTTTTTGGCTCTTCCTCTCTCAGCTGAGTTTGAGTTCCCAGAACTGTGTTTCCATTAGAATATGTGAACTGTATTGAATTTTATAGAAACTGTATTACATTACTGATCAAGGACAATCAAAGAGTTAGGAGTTGGTTAGGAGTGATATAGAGATACATTAACTAAGGTAAAGACATCATGCTGTGGGACTTGCATGTCACTGGCAGCACCCAGAGCTGATGTGTCTGACGTTGCTTTTATTGTCCTTCTGACCATTATTATCATTTATTATATGATAATAATAAATTATTATTAATTTAATAATAATATTATTAATTATTAATAATTAACCACCCATTTATTCAGCCTCCCACCTGGGAGGGTGTTTTTCCAGAGCTGTAGCTATCAACTTGATGAAACTGATAATCCTCAAAAAAGATCAGAAGAATGGGTCACCTCATGCCCCATTTTTGTGTTGAAATAGCTTTTTACACAGATGCAAGCATCTCACTGAATCAGAGGTGAATCCTGTGTTTACATAAAAAATAACCACCCAGTAGATAGTTGTACACACTGCATCCTGTTTGGAAGAGGATTTTAGACACTACACCCTCAGCTTCTGGGAAACTCTCTTGTTACACGAAATGACAACTTGCCCACAGCATTTTTTTTTTTTTTTTTTTTTTGTGCAGTCAGGACCTTGCTTCTTATTTTTCCCTCTATTCCAGCCATTAACCTTCTCTCATTATTTAGCTTCTGGTGGAAACCAAAAATCTCTACTAGGACTTTAGCCTTCCCCAGTGATATAGTAGATTAAGTCCTATGTTGTTTTAATCAAAAAAGCATAGGACTGGCCCAGAGCAAGGGAAATATTTGGTGAGGGTGATTTTTTTTTTTAATTTTTTTGTGTGTGTGTCTTACTTGTCTATGCATAACTGCAATATTTCCAGGCTCCATCTTACCATTATTCCATATGTGGAGCTGAATGAACTTCACCTGACCTCAGCAGCAGCCCCGTGCAAAGGTCAGCAAGGGTGGAAAACTCTTACTAAATGGAAGTCTAGGGTTTCATTTCTACCACTCCAGTGTACAATCCCTCTTTTGGTTAGATGCAGTCACAGTGACAAATATATACACATCTGCCCAACTTGTTTCTGTCTGATTTTTTTTTAATAGGTGCTGCAGGAGTGTATTCCATTTTTGCTTGGCCACTTGGGAGACCCTAACCACAGTGACATGATCCTGAACATACTTCTAGAAATATCCAGCTATGAACCCACAGCCTTAGCCACTTTTCTTCCCAAGCTGAAAGAAATTGGTGAGAGTTCTCCCAGTTTGATTGGGCAAACAGCAAAGATCTTTGGAGCTGTGGGGCATATTGATGAGGTAAGTTTAAACCCAAAAGGAGTTGGTTGGGTAGTTTTGTGGTTGGGTTGTTTGGATTGGTTTGGGGTTTTTTTTCCTAAATCTTGGATAAAGCAATACATCTAAGTGTCCCTTTCTTTCCAAGTAACCAGGCTGCCCCAGGAAGACATATTCCTGGGCAGAGACCATGACAGGTCAAAACTGTAACAGCAGCCTGGTAAGGAGAGCAAGTGCCACAGAAATCACATATGGTATTTCAGTGCTGTCTTCTCAGCAAGGAATGGTCATGGAGCAGAGGGGCTCTGCAGAGATGGGGTTTCAGCTGGTGGGAAGGAAAGAAAATTGCTAGGAGAGAGTAATGAGCATGAAAAAGAGAAATGTTTGAATTATCATCACTGTATTATTATTTATTATTTACTGCATATCTGGTCTGTGCCTGTGTGTGTTCTGTTGACATGAATTGTCTTTTCATTTTAATGGCTAAAACTCCTATTTGCTAAAAGCACAGAACTGTCATTAATCCAGGGGCTTGGCTAAGGTAGGTCTCAGGGAAGCTATGTGTGAAATAAAAGGCAAAGGCAAAGGAAATAACATATTTTGCACAGCCTTTGCATGAGATCATATTTTCAGTGCCTATAGCCTTCAGGAATGCTGTAATCATGCAGTGAAATATGAACTTCCTGGTGGAGTGTAATGCAGAGGTTCTGGCTTCCTAGCTGGAGTTAATTGGATACTTCAGACAAATGGCTTTCTAAGGAAAACACCCAGTGGTGATGCTGGGCCTGTGCCTCAGCACAGCTACATCTTGGGCTGGGATCTGACCCAAGGGGGAACATAGTGCCTGAGAAGGATTTGCAGTGACAAACTCCTGAGAAATGATGTCAGCAACAGTGAACTTGCTCTGAAGTTGTAGCCTCGGGGTGTACAGACACCTTGGGGCAGCTCTCAAGTCCCAGAGCCCTCTGCCCATCCCCAGAACACCCTGAGCAGCCCCAAGTTCCCTGTGTCCCCAGCACTCAGGGACACTGCTTGGGGGGATCCAAGCTCAACTCTGTCCTGCTGGGACTGGGAGATGCCTCAGACCCCAGCAAGACCCTCTGCTATCCCCCCCTCCTACAGACACAGCCTGCAGGAGATCACCACCAGCCTGCAAACTACCTGATTGCTCAAGTCCTTGGGTGTCCCTGGGGACAGCACACTGCTCAGAATTACTTGTGGCACACCAGGGGTTTTAATGGGATTGGTTTTCACTCCCAGGGATGGCCTTGTGTGTCTTTCACCACTGGTAATAGGCATCCTCCTCCCCCCTCAGCTCACAGGTCTGTAAAGGCAGAAATAATGTTTATGCTGAGCTCCAAGCATTGCTGGCAAATAAGTCAGATTTTTATGGCTGTGGCAAAACTGGACTGTGGAGCAGCAAATGAAGAGAAGGTCATAAATCCAGCCAGGTGCTCACGGGTGGCACTGGGCTCTGCCACTCAGGCACTGCATCCAGAGCAGCACAGAGCTCCACATTTGTCTTCTGCCTTGGAGACACTTCTTCTACTGACAGTCCCGAAACAAATAATGACACTGCTCATCAGAGTAATGCAGGGAAGTTAAAGGGGAAATTTTCCTATCTTAAGGAGTCAGAATTGTCTTGGCAATACTGGGAAAGAGCGAGTGCTGTGTGGAGGCTGAGAGGGGCTGTGTGGGGCAGGAGCTGAGGGCAGGGACAGCCCCTGTGTGCTTCTGCTTTTTAACTTGGAAGAATCAAAAGCAGATTTGGTTTGGCTTTGAAAATCTTATTTCTGCTGTGGGAGGCGTGGGGGGAGAAGGCAAAAGCACACTGGAGGCTGTGAGCCAAAGGGGTTTGGTGTTGTCTCCTTGTTCCTCTGAGCCAAAGGGGGTTTGGTGTTCTCTCCTTGCTCCTGTGCATCACTCAGTAAGATTTACCTGTGTAAGAGCTCAGCTGCCCATGTCCAATTCTGCATTTAGTGCTGAAGAGTCAGCATCCCCCAGCAGCTTTACAGCTTCTAACAAGGTGATCCTGGGGTGGGATCAGGACTCCAGGATTTGGCTCAGAGTCTGTATCTCAGCATGTGGAACCAGCTCTTCCCATGGGAGTGTCTCCCAGGCCCCTTTTCTGCTGTGTTCTGCTACTTAAAAGGGACTGAATTTGTTTTGCCTTTTGTTGTTAGTGTTCTATACTAGGTGAGGAACCAGCTGGACGTGTTTCATGTATTGTCAGAAATCAGACTGAAGTGATGTTTGCTAAAATAATGATTTTGCAGCACATTTGCACCTTCCATGGTTTTTTCCCCCATCAGTTGCTCTGTGCAGCTACACGTAGGAACCAAGTGTTCTGCAGGCAGCTGGGCAAGCCTGCACTGAGTCAGCTCCAGTCCCACTCTTTTAAGTGACAAGTGGCATTTTGTCCTGTGTCTTATTTTGCTAAGGAGCTGCAAGCTTTCTAGAAAGAACACAGGAATCATTTTTGAACTGGGGGAAGATCTGCCTCGAGTGCAGAAAGGGCCTTAAAATGGGCCTGGGTGCTGGGCATTGCAGGGTGCAAATCAGGTTTATAGTTTCCCATTTCCTCCTTGCCAAACACTTCTGCTTCATGGGGCTTTTGCCTCCTCTGGGGTGTGGGATGTGGTCTGCTCCCTGCATCCCTGGGACATTTTCACACAGCACATCCCCCCTTCCTTCACAGACATTATCTCTGATGGGTTTTCTCTCACCTACTTGTGAGTTTTGTCCCTTTACCCAAAGGGTTTTGTCATTTCAGGGATTTTGAGTGCTTTGTGGCCCACAGTTTTGTTGGGGGTGTGAGGAGCTGCTTTGGTGGGACATTTGCTGGTCCATAGTTGCCTGGGGCTGCAGCAGAGCAGCCATGGGACTGAAGGGTCCTTGTGGCTCTGGCATCTTCAGTGTGAGTGACTCTCCCTCTTTCTCCCCAGAACTTGCCAAGCTGTTGTTTGCTTTGCTCCAGCAGTTCCTTGTGCAGGTTTTGCCTCCACCCTATTGTGAGCTGAGAGGTGGGTGATGTCTCTGGATGCTCCCATGCAGGTCAGGCTTCTTGAAGGTGAAAAAACTTTTCTCTTTTTTGAACACCCTGGGAGGTTTCCCTGGTGCAGGGGGAAATGCAGACTCAGCCTGTGATAAAATAAGCAGAAAGACATCTGGCATCATAAAAATGGGGCAGATCCTAAAGGCTCAGCATGAGTGCACCCATAAGAAAGGATTCAAATAAAACCCTGTCCAAGTTCAGCCACAAGCAGTGGAAGATGCAAGCAGCAAACTGGTCCCTGCACACACACAGGTGCTGCTGAGGCTCTGGCCTTGCAGCCCAGCCTGGAAACATTGTCCTGAAAATCTCTGGTATCACTTCTCCTTTCCCTGGACTATGGCACTGATGTGCTGATGATTCTTCCAGACAGACCCGGGCCAGGGTCAGCATCATCCCCTTCCTGGCCCAGCAAAACAAGTGGGAAATGGAAGGACCATGTCAGCTTTGGAATTGCATTTGCTGACATCTTCTTTTGTGGGTGGAGGTTCCCGTGGGAAAAAGAGGAGGCAAGGGTTGAGGCTTGGCCCTTTGTGGTATAGATTGCAGGGATGAGCAGAAAATCATGGAATCACAGGCTGATTGGGCTTGGAAGGGACCTCTCAAGGCCATCCAGTCCAAGCCCTGCAGCATCAGGGACACCCTCACCCAGATCAGGGTGCTCAGAGCCTCCTCAAGCCTCACCTTGAACATCTCCAGGGATGAGACCCCAACCACCTCCCTGGGCAACCTCTGACATTGTTCCACCACCCCCATGGGACAGAACTTGTTCCTGATATCCAATCTACTCTAATTTAAAGCCATTGCCACTCCCAACTTGCAAACCCAACCTCATGTGTTCCCCCTGAGCTGCTCCCTCCCCCTGGCAGGACAGACAGACCCTGGGGAGCTGAGAGCCCTTCATCTGCCACCTTACCCCTTGTTTGTACCCACCACATCTGGGACAGTCCCCCGGGGGCAGCTGAAGTCAGAACTTGTCCCTCCACCAGAAACTTGTGCAAAGCAAAACACGGGCTTGGGGCGCAGGTCAATCAAAAGGCTTTAATAATTGTTTTTCTAATAGCTGTGTGTTTGGCAGCAGAGGGAAAGCAGAGTTACTTCTTGAAAGCCTTGTCATCTTTCTGGAGTCTCCTGAATCTGATTTGAAGGCAAAGCAAACCAAACCCCACCACTTTGCCACACCTCCTTCTTCGTGGTTTTCATCTTCACCTCCTGGCAGATGTCCTGCCATGGAACTCCAGGACCGCTTGTGAAAAAATAGAGGGAATACCTTAAATAAGCAGTGTTAAGGTAACAATGGGCTAGGGATCTCCAAACAGGCGCTCTGAAACTTTTAAGATAAAAATTGTGGCGGGGATAAGGCTTGCTTTCATGTTGAGCTCTTTGCGGTGGTTTTGTTAGATATTCTATTACTCAGTAGAGTTTATTGTTCTTTTACCTCACTCCAGGCGAGTAGCAGCTTTTCAGCAGGGCTGGAGACACTCCAGCTGGATCAAAGTGACACGAAAAAGGGTCGAAACTTCTCTTCTAGTTACGTCTGCTGCGAAGTTTGTTTAGGAAACAAAAGATGTGTTTTAAATGTTAATTGAGCCTGTGTTTATCTCTAGGAGGGAGGATTGTCTTCCAAATAAACCAGTGAATGCCGACCAAAAAGTCACTTCCAGCCTTTGAGGAAAAAGCTCCTTCCTTCCCTCCCAGCAGCCTGGGCTGGAGCTGCAGCTTTTCCCCAGGGGGCTGCAGGGCAGCAATTTCTCTGCTCAGGTTTTCTCATTTATCTCTGTCATGGCAGGCTGCAGCAGCTCCTCTGCTGTTTGCAATAAGGTGACTTTTTTCTTCAAGAAGTGTCTCATTCGTGACGTTTGGGTCATGTTTTGCCAAAGTCCCCCCCCCCCC
>JAAWXA010000058.1:1092280-1134709 GCA_038090715.1 Florisuga fusca
GCCCCCCCCCCCCCGGTACTTTTGTGGCCCAACTGTCCTTGGAATCAAAGTTTCAGCAATTTTTTTTTTCCTCTCCTGGTACATGGTCCCAGAAGGGGAGAAGCACTCCTGTGCTGCCCCCAGCCTGAGGATGGATGTGGCATGTGAATTCCCTGCCTTTCCCCTGGCCCGTGGGAGAACAGGTTATTTTCCTCAAGTGCCTTTGCTTGTGTTTGAGCACAGGCTCTAAAAGCAGAATATCCCCCAGTTTCTGTAACACCCCACTGAGTGCCCCATGGATCCACAGCTGGCTCCTCTGCAGGAGCTCCTGAGCTCCTGGCTTCTTGCTCTGCTGCTTTTCCCACTTGCATATTTTCAGGCTGAGAACCCTAATAGACTTCGGGTACCTAGAGCAAAACAGAAGACCCCTAATTCTTTCTTCACCTTCAAGGTTTCTTTTTTGCTGTGTGAATTTGTCCCCGTACAGGCAGAAGTAGTTGGAAGTGGAATTGTGGCCCTTGCCAAGCAGAGATGATAAAGTCTCCTGGCTAGAAAATATCTGGATGTTTAATATCATGATCCGAAGCAGCCCCTTTAGTCCTAATCTGGGACAGGGGGGAATGTGATCTGATCACATCCCTGGTGTGATGATAAATGGGTGAGATCACATCCCCCCGAGCAGCTGGCCCCAAAACTCTGGCTGCAGAGGGGATCCAGAGCTTTGGCAGGGAGGGGGGCAGCTGCCAGGCAGCTCCTGGCCACCTCTGGGGAGACCTGAAACCCAGCTCTGATTTTAAATGTGTGGCATTAGGCAGGAGTCTAACCCCAGCATTGCTCCTAAATAAATTGTTATGAAAAGAGAGGAGCCCAGCGAGTTCCCAGGTGCCTGAAGCTCAGGCTGCTGGAGAGCAGAGGTGCTGAGAGGCCCACTGGCAGTGCTCTGCTGGGGGTTCCTCACTGACATGGCTAAATGTACCAAATCAGCAACACCCAACCTGTTTGGGAAGGGAGTCGTGGTGGGGAAACAGTTTTAGGGTCTGAGAAAAAGGTGCTTGGTCCTGGCCAGGCATTTGTAGCAGCTCAGGGGGTAGGCAGGATTGGCTCTGGAGAGCCCATGGTCTGCAGTGGTGGAGTGGAGGGTAACACAAACAAAGCAAAAGCCCAGAAACCAGCTGATAAGTGTCAGCTCCTTGTGAGACAATTTACAGAGTGAGGGGAAAAAAAAAAAAAAAAAAAAAAAAAGAGCATGGGAACATAGGAAGAAATCCTTCATGTGAGGGTGCTGAGCCCCTGGCCCAGGTTTCCCAGGGAAGCTGTGGCTGCCCTATCCCTGGCAGTGTCTCAGCCCAGCTTGGATGGGGCTTGGAGCAGCCTGGGCTGTGGGAGGTGTCCCTGGGCATGGCAGGGGGTGGGACTGGATGGGCTTTCATGTCCCTTCCAACCCAAACCATTTGTTGATTCTCTGAACGGGGCAGAGGAGGTGCAGGGGGTCAGCCGGGCTCATGTGACACTTCAGAAGGGAAAGGGGAGCCAGGCTGATCTACCACCCCAGAGCAATCCAGGGCCCTTCAAAGAGCCTCTGGGGACTCTGTCCCTAGGTTTGGGGAGGGGACAATGTGTACCCAAGTCAGACAATAACAAGAGAAATGAATGTATCAGCAGTCACCATGAAAACAAACTGGGCTGTATGGGGTCACCGTGGTGCTGGTTACTGTGGGGCAGCCACTATTCCCCAGTGCCAACGTTTTGCTCAAAACAAACCTCCCTTGCACAAGCAAACAATGAATTCATGTGTTTAAATGTGTCCTTCTCTCCCTGTGTTGTCTAGGAGAGGGCCAGAACATGCCTGCTGTATCTGGTGAACCAGCTGGCCAACATGGAGCACTCGTTTCACCACATCCTTCTGCTGGAAATTAAGAGCCTGACTGACACCTTCTCCAGCATCTTGGGCCCCCAGAGCAGAGAGATCTATCGAATGAGCAACAGTTTCAGTGCCAAGCTCCTCAGCCAGCAGCTGGAGAAGAGCAGCAGGGCAGGAGCCAGGTGATGCTGGGGGTGTGGGGGGGTGGTGAAGCTGCAGCCATCCCTCTAACAAAACAGTTTACAGACACCTGATGGGCAATGTCCCTGCTTGGAGAACTAGCTCGGGGTGTGGATTTCAAAAGCAGGTGTAAGGAGGGTTGACACTGAAGCAGAAAGCTGGAATGAAACCTGTAGGTGCTGTGCTGCCAGGCACAACCAACATCCCACTGCAGCTGCTGTGGCACTGGGCACTGGAGAATAAAGAGGCTGTTCAGGGTTTAGCACTTGAAGAACAGGAAGAAAGCCACGTCTGGGATAAGCGGGCTGAGGCAATCTAAAAAGCCTCAGTTAAAATTAACTCAGTGGAGTCAGGCTACCCAGTTATCGTGGAGTTTATTCCAGAAGATAACTGGGGAAGCTGATGAGAAGAGTGACTGGCATAGCTCCCTGACAAAAGTTGGCTGAAAAAGGCAAACAAATTTTTCTCAAGCTTGAATAAAAAGATGTTCTGCTCACTCAGCTTCTTTCAAATGTGTGTCCTAAGCTTAAAATACTGGGAGCATTACTGCATTCATTACAGGAACAGTATGTGTTACTTAAATACATAGTGGCAGTCACTTTTAGTTAGGGAGAGACTTATAATTAGCATTGTGTATACTGGAATGGGTCAAGAGGCAACAAAGGAATAGTAATTCTGTGATAAAATTTAACACAGATGTCAGAAAACTCATAACCATGAAGGATAGCCTTGGAGACAGGCTTGTGGAGCTGGAGCCAAAACATTGAGGTCACTCAAGAAACAATTAATTGGTGTCCTGGAGAAAGTTAAAAATGAAAAAGGAGAGGAACCCTGATGCAGTCACTCATTTTACAGTGGGGCTGTAAGGAACACCCCAGCTTCACTTGATGGCAGAGCTGAGATGAGTCCTCAGCACTCTGTTAGGAAAAGTTTCACTGAGGAGAGTGAAAAAGCCCAAGCAGAGACAGCAAAGTGAGCATGACACAACATAGGTGTTCTCCAAACTGCTCAAGTTAAGTGTGGAAAGGGGTATAGCAGATGTCATTTTAGGGAAGGGGAGCAGAAGGGTGTCCTGGGAGCTGCAGTGAGGCAGGAGGGGAGCTGAGGAGGCAGTAACAAAGCTCACTTAGTCATGCAGCCCATTCTGGTCCCTTGAGTTGTGGTAGAAAAATTCCTGGATGCTAAAATCTTGCCTATCCTTATTGCCTTCTGTGCTTCAGATTTATCTCCAGAGCTGATAAAAAATTGTAAAAAAAGAAGAAGGGGTTTTCCCTGAGCTGTCATTTCTCTGTTTCCCCTTTTCTCTCCAAAATTCCCCTGTGTTGAGGAGCTGCCTTCCTGAGGAGTAGAAGCTGCTTCATCTGTGTGAGTGTGGTTAGAGATGCAAAACCCTGCTTGGGTCTGGAGTCTTGGGGAGGAGAAGGCAGGAAACAATAAAATCCTTCAGTGGACTGCTCAGAAGACATCCTTCTATTCCTTCAGGACAGCAAAACAAAAGAAAACAAACCCTCTTCTGACTGTACTGAGCAGGAAAGGAGAAGGCTTTGGTTGCTTGCTGGTTTCAGTTGGCTTTTGGGTGACCAGTTTGGGCACAGCCACTCATCTGAAGGAATAAAAATATAACTGCTGCCTTTGGGGTGTGCAAACACTGCCATGGGGCCAGGGGCAGAGTCTGAGGGATGTGTTGGGGCAGATAATGGAAAATGAGCCCATCTTGTCCTTCAGGGGAGCTGCTGAGGGTTTGTTCTGGCTTAAGGGAGCATGGCCAGAGGTGATGGGAAGGAAAAGGGAAACCAAAAGGTGTTCCTGCAGCTCCTCTGGGTGAGGAGCAGTGTCCTGGGACAGACACCTCTGATGCACTGGGTCTGCCCCATGCTAAAGGCAGTGGCAGGGCCTGGCCCCTTTCAAACAGATCTGCCTGAAATTATTCCTTCTGCTCCATCTGCTCCTGGTTTCAGTTTTTTATTTTGTTTTTTCCCCCGCTTCATCTGCCTAACCCTCTGTGACCCCATTCCTGAGACACTTGCAGCTGCCATCATCTTCTCTTGCTGTGTCCATGAGAGATCAGAATGAAACACTGATTTTTTTTGTTTGTTTGTTTTATTTTTTCACAATTACAACTTTTACCTGTCCTTTGGATTTACGTTTCAGGCCTGAATCAAACGTAGCATCAGCTAGATCAGCCAAGGGCAAGTATGAAGCAGTGGGGAAGGGTAAAATGAGAGTTCTCCACTGACTTAAGTGGAGTTTCTCCTGCCTTGCCCTAGCCTGAGTGGGACCAGTCCAGCTGCTGAAGTGGTAATACCCTCCCAGCTCCAGAGCTGCCGTGCTACTGAGCTGCAGGGCTTTTTAAAGAGCAGCAATCCAGAGGATTTCTGCTGTGAGGGGAAACCAGGATTTTAAAATGTGTGGCTGGATTATAACCATTCCTTCCAGAATCATGTGTTTACACAAGAAGAAACTGATTTCTTCAGAGCCATGGCTGGCTTGGCACTGGTTGACACAGGGAATTTTACATGCAGTTAGAGGAGAGTATAATTAAAACCATGTGATGCTCCCTTGCCCCTTACTGTCCCAAAATTGCAAGTTATTCAGTCTCTGAGGTGTTTTTTAAGAACACATACCAAGTTTTAATGGACTGATCCAACCAAGAAGTATAATGTGGTCAATTAAAAGAAGGAAAGAAAGAAAGAGCAGAGCTTCCAAGCCCTCGTTCAGGGTAAGAACTGAGCTTATACCAGGCTGTGCCAGTGCTACCCAGTGGAGTGGCTGATGAAATGGCCTTTTCTCCTTCCAGTAGAGGACAGGTCTAGTTCTGCTCTGATCTGGTTATGGTCAGTGACTGCAAGATTTGGAAGTTCTTGGGTTTCCCAGCTCTGAGCTGTAGGTTTTGAGATCACCATCATGATCCACCACTCGCCTTCTTCAAACCTGCTCATCCATTCTGTTTGGTTATACTGATATCTATATCTATTGTCTGGATGCTGACAAACCCCAAGGACCCTGTGTTTGATCCCCTGGTGCTGCCTCCATCCCCAGAGGGCTGAAGCCCTGGCAGCAATCCCACCTCAAGTGTCTTTGGAGCAATTTCTGGCTGTGCCCTTTCTCCCAGTCTGAGCACCTGACTGCTGCTGTTATGGGGCTGATGAGCTCGGGTAAATGGTCTCCAAATTCCCATCTTCCTCCTGACCTTGTGCATTTAGATCTCCTTCTACAGAGCCTGTAAAAGCAGGGAGAGGATCAGCAGCATCTTCACAAGCCAAGTCCTTAGGATTTCTCTGTAGGCTCCTGCATCCTTTTCCTCTCCAGAGCAGCCTGAGCTTTGGTAGGAGCTGATCCTGCTCCAGCAACCTCAGCAATGTAGCAGAGCTCTCTTGCCAAGGTTTCAAACAATAGTTTCTTTTCCTGGGGCTGGGAGGGGAGGCAGCAGAGGGGCTGCCAGGCGTCCCGTTGGCCGTGGGCTGGAGGCTTCCTTGGACGTTTCCCTTGGGGTTTGTGTGCTCCTGGCTGCCTGGGGAGAGCACAAAGGGGGTACACGTGAGAGCAAGTGCTCCTGGGGCTGAGCTCTGCTCCTCTCCCCCTCTCCCCCAGGGCTGGCAATGCCCAAGTGCCAAGAGCTTGGGACCCCCAGGGTCAGACCCAGGTGGTGGTTTGGGGAGCAGCAGGCAGGGATGACCCTCTCTGGGCTAGCTGTACCCTGCAAATAGGACTCACTGATGTCTTTCTTTGGCAGGCATGTTTTCTTGTATTACATAGAATCCCAGACTGGTTTGGAAAGGTTGGAAAGGACCTTAAAGACCATCCAGTGCCACCCCTGCCATGCCCAGGGACACCTCCCACAGCCCAGGGTGCTCCAAGCCTCATCCAACCTTCAGCACAGCCAGGGATGGGGCAGCCACAGCTTCTCTGGGCAACCCAGGGGCTCAGCAGCCTCACACCAAACAATTTCTCTTTAATATCTCATCTAAATCTCTCCTCTTCCAGTTTAAAGCCATCACCCCTTGTCCTGTCACACCATGTCCCTATAAAAAGTCCTTCCCCAGCTTTCCTGTCTCCCCTTCATGCACTGGAAGGTGCTCTGAGGTCTCTCCTGAGACTTCTTTTCCCAAAGCCACCCAAGCTCACGGGGAGGGTGCTGGAGAAAGAGGTGCTGCTAGCAAACATCAGTTTGATTTCCAAATGTTGAGGCTGGCTGGTCTAGGCTGTGACTGAGGAACCCCCCAGCCCCTCAGTCCCCCCGTGTAGCCTGAGGGCTGTCTCTGTGGCTGTGTGCATCCCAGACATCCTGCTCGGTGCTCAGTTCCCACTCTGGGAGCAGTGGTGAGAGGGAGGCTGGAGTGACAGCTTTCTAATAAATTAAATCTTGTCTCACATCTCCAGAAAGATGTTATTAAAGGTCATGCTGAGGTTCTTCACTACAGAAGAATGTTTTTTTTCAAAGTGTTCTGAAGTGTTAATATGTTATGAGATCTTGCCTAAATTAAAAACAAAACAGGACAAAACTTGCCAGCTCCCCTGAGAAATATCCTGAGCTGCCTTTATCAAAGCAGATGAAAAAGTGCATTTTGTGATGCAGTATTTGTGGGGGTGTTTGTTGGGATTTTTTAGGTCACCAATTGTTTCCACCAATTGGTAATTTGCAGTATTATTTGGGAGTCCCCAGCTGTGAGCACAACTTGTTGAGACTCTGCTGCTTTGGAGGTGAAGTGGTAAAACTGATTTGGGGCTTTCCATAGCCCTGTTTGCAGGTTTAGCTATTTGGATGTTTGCTTGTCAGGGGAAAAAACAAAGAACAACAAAAGAAATGCTCAGCAGCAAAACAACTGGGTCCCTCTGCTGCATGAAGGCCAAGCAGCAGCTTCAAGGTTTAGGTGTCTGGTGAATGAGTGGAACAATTTGGGGAGATGTCTCACCATGGGCTGGCAGCTGGGGGGGAGGGAGAAAACTCTGTTTTCAGGATCCCTGTTTTGGGGAGTCCAGCACTCAGAATTTAAAATAATACCACAGCTTGTCCTGCAGCCCTACCAGGTCATTTTAACCCCTCATTCCCTCTTGCCCTTTTGGTAGACTTCAGTCACCTTGCTCAGAGCTTTCCCCCAGACTCCTGTCCATCTCCTGGGTTTGAAAGGATTGTTCTCTTCCTCTGAACACAGGGATTGTGTAGGAACTGCACATACCTTCATCAAGCCTTTAAAACCACAGACTGCTGCAGCCTCTGCAATCAGCTGGACTTTGGGTTTGTGAAAATAGTGTCACAAGTCCCAGCTCAGCAAGCTTGGGAGAGGGGTTTGAGTTCAGCTATAAAACTTTTACCCTGGGGCTGTCGGGGAGTTGGGTTGTGCAGATCCAGCACATGTGATTTCTAATCCCACATTCTCAGAGATGCTCAATGTTTCTGACCCATCTGACAGAGACCTGGAGCCGGGAGATCTTTCTCCAGATGATTGATCAGGCTCTAAAAGAATCTCTGCTGGAGCATAATTATTTTCCCAGGTAGATCATGCTGGTCCCAGGCAGGAATGCAGTGTCAGCATCACTCTGGACACCCTGTGCCAGAGGTAAATCTCTGTTTCCTCCTTCCTCAGGGTGGAAAATGATCCGGAAAGAGACTCACCCATCCCGGTGGATGATTTAAAAGCTGCTATGAGTGGAAATGAAGAAGATGATAAGCTTCAAGTGAAAATACAGGCTTTTGAGGAGAAAATAAATGTTGACAACAGTACGCCTGGCTCCGTGAGGAGATACAGCTTAGGCCAGGTTTCTAAAGAAGAGAGGAAGGATATGAGGTTTAACAGGTATGGAGCTGTCAAACGTGGGAGTGGTTTCCATGGACATCAGTTTTGTAATAAAACCTGATCCAAACACTGAGAAATTGGTCCACCTGAGCAATATCTGTGGTTGCCAGCAGTCTAATTTTAACCCAGCCTCATATCTGTGGCTTCAAAGGCCAGATAAAATCTTCCTCAATTCTTTATTTTGTGTCCAGGCACAGGGCAATGAAGAGCTGGAGGCTGAAGCCTGAGCTGGGTTCAGTGGCTGCAGGTTTATGATGTGATCAGGAAAGCCTGTTCTCCAGCCCTGGCCTTAGAAGTGCCTTGCCCAGCTCCCTCCCTGGCACACAGCTGGTGTGCTCTATGGATATTATTGAGTTTCATGTGCTTATTAAAGCTGTGGCTTGAGTTTTGCTTGTGAGACACACGTTCACCAAAAGCTTGTTGCCTCTGGCTACGTGACCCCACGCTCAGCTCTCTGGGCCGGAGGTGGCCACGTGTTTGGGGGTTTTTGTTGTCTTACCTCTACTCCTTCACATTTTTCTTCCCTTCATCCCCCCCCCAGGTCCAAAAGCCTGGCTCTGCATGCTGTCCGCATGAAGGGGCTCAGCCCAGAGGGTGGGCAGGAGGAGGAGAGTGGGGAGCTGGCTGCTGGCATCTCCTTCACCGAGCTCTTCATCAGCCCAGAGAGTGACAGATTGCCTCTCGCTGAAGCCACCCAACTGGGAAATGTTTTGGGATCCCACCAAAGTCTGCAGTACACAGAATCACCTAAAGAAAAGCCCCTGGAAGGGAGTGCAGAGGCAGCAAGGAGCCCTGTGGAATACCAGGACAAGCTCTACCTGCACTTGAAGGAAAACCTGGGCAGAGTGAAATCCTACGTGACAGAGATGGGGAGGAAGATTCCCATCCCTGATCAGTGTGTCATTGAAGGTAAGAGGGCTGAGCCTGCCCAGAGGGGTGAGCACTCCATGGGAAGTCCTCTCAGGGTGCCAGAGAACGGGTAGCAGAGATCTTTGAGCTGAGAGCTGGTGGATGGGGAGGAGTGCTGGCTTTACAAAACAGTCTCCTTCACAAATGGGAGCGTTCTGGAAGCTTCCAGGACTGGTGTTGATTTCCTTCAGGGCTTTTTACAAGGGCACATAGTGGCAGGGCAAGGGGTGATGGCTTTAAACTGAAAGAGGGGACGTTTAGATTAGAATTAGAAAGACACTATTTGCTGTGAGGGTGCTGAGCCCCTGGTTGCCCCCAGAAGCTGTGGCTGCCCCATCCCTGGCAGTGTTGAAGGCTGGATGGGGCTGGGAGCACCCTGGGCTGGTGGGAGGTGTCCCTGGGCATGGCAGGGGTGGCACTGGGTGGTCTCTAAGGTCCCTTCACACCCAAACCAGTCTGGGATTCCATGGTTTTCCTTTTGCCTGTCATAGAGAACAGTCCCCAAGCTCTTTGGCAAGGGCTGGCAGTGCCTGGGCTTTGGGGAGCCTGTGGGTGACATGCTGTGAGATGGGTCTTTGATGCTTCTCTTTGAAGTCAGTTCTTGACATTGGGTTGTGAGCAGCAGTCCTTCCCTTTAAGGTGAATCTGTGTGCACCTAACCCCTTCTGGTGAGCTCTCGACAGCCCAAGCCTTCAGTGGGCCACACTCATTCCAAAGAGTGGCTGACTCAGGAGATGAAATCACTTTTCAGACACTTCAGACATCATCCTCCAATTCTACACAACTTCAGGTCCATCAAATACCAATTTGTGTTCATAAAATCTCTTTTTCAGCGGACAAGAAGTTGAAAAGCAGTTTCCACTGGTAAAAGGGATGTAACCTGATGTATTTTAAAAGCTTATGTTTCTGCAGAACTCCCTAAATATCTTAAATTCCAGGTTTTCTGTTTGAGGCAGTTATTTGGTAGCATTAATGACAAACTTCTGCTTCATAAAATTACAGTGGAAACATGAGAGCTAACAATCTGGAATGGGAGTGCTGAGTGCTGTGACCTTGCATTAACCAAATACAATATGTTGAAAATTTTAAAATTCATTGCTCCATTTCCCTTCTGAAGCACCTATTATGATCTGTCCTAAGCATGTGACTCTTCCTAAATTCACTCAAAGCATTGTAATTTCCTGACAATCCTCAACCAGCATTCTTAGGGAAATTCTTTGAGCAGGGACACATGTGCAGAGCAGGAGATTTATGTGACCATTCTAAATATACAGAAGAAATGCAGCCTGGCTCATTGTGCAGGGGACAGCTCTCCTAATATTTCAGATATTAAATAAACCACTCCAGCCAGAATCTTGCAGTCTGGGGACTTCTGTGATTCCCACACACAACAGGAACCCATTGCAAATGTCTCTGCTTTACTTTTCAAATAAGATGTTTAGAAAAGAGGGAGAAAATGTTTAAAGATAGTAATATACAAGGAGAGCAGGAGGGAAGTTACTGCTGTGCTGTGTTCCTGCAGTCCTTGCTTACAGCTTGGGCTCTCTGTGGGTTAATCCCAGGGTAAGGTACTGGTGGGACTTGGACTGGAACCAGAATTGCCATTCAACATCCCCGAAAGGACAAAAAAATGAGGAAATTTGGTTTCTTAACCAAAGTAGAAGAAAACTTGGAAAACGGAGCGCTTGATAACAGTTTTCAGCTATGTGCAAGGCAGTTAAGGGAACAGCCCATGCTGGACAAGGCAAGAAATAATGAGCTTAAAGACCAATAAAAAAGATTTGGGGTGAGCAGCAGAAAAAGCTGCCTGGCTGGTGCTGGCAGAGGAGGCTCTGGAGGTGAAGAGGCAAGATCATGAGGTCTGACCCATCTGCAGAAGGCTTGATGGTCCCCAAGACCCTCCTGGTCTTCCCCATCCCTGCAGGTGCTGGATTACATCCTCTGCTCTTCAGCACTGCCCAGGATGTGCACATTTCCTTTTTTTTTTTTTTTTTTTTGATTCAGACTCTGGCTCTGGAGGTCTTTGCCCTCACAAAAGCTTTTTGCTTTGCAGGGTGTATTTTTTCAGTCCCCTTGTTGATTTCTAAGCTCCTTTTGTGTCACAATTTCTGCAATGCTAACTCAAGGCTTTGGGCTTACAGCCCTGAAGGGATGCAGGATGAGAACCACGAGGGTGGATCCAGGGTCTGCCTGGGATGGGTGGGAGATGCCTCCTCCACTCACTGGGAAACAGACACCTCCTCAGCTCTGCTATCTCCTTCTCTCTGTCTTATTTTTGGTTGTATGTGCTTCAGGCAGAGGAGAGCTGTGAATTGGGTGATGAACCTACAGAGGAAGGAGGGTTAAGGCTGGGCTGCTGGCCAGAATGTCTGAGCCTAAGAAAATGGTCAAGTTGAGGGGGTTTTGAAGAGGTCCAACAGCTTACCAGATCCATGTATGTGTCCTGTAAGTGAATCTTTTGGAACTGAAACTACGTGCTAGCTCCAAGCCCACAAAAATCCATTTATCTCAGTTTGTTTCAGTTTGGGAATGATGGTTTGGTTCAGTTCCTGCTTAGTGTGAACACTGGGCCCAGGCTGACATCTCTGCTGTACCTGAAGCAATTCGAGGCATCCTTTTATGTCATGTTCATCTCTTTAATGCTCTTAATCCTGTAGAACTTTTTCTCAAAAAAATATATTCATAAAAATAAAGTGCCACCATATTTTTCAGGCACTTCAGCTTTCAGGGAGCAGAGCAAAGCAAAGTTTTCACCAGCCCATGTTTTTCCAGATGGTTTGTGATCTCATCTCTTATCTCTTACCTCCAGGATGGTGCAGATGGCAGGAGCCCAGGCTTGTGCAGACAGAGTTTCCTGACTGCTCCCCAGTTTCATTACTGCTTTTCAGCCTGAGCAGGATTTCCACCACCTCCAGGTGGTTGGGGGGGTTCAGACCAGGAGGGTGAGAGCCCCACCTTGGCTCTGCAGTTCCTCCCCAGGCTGCAGTAGGTCCTTTCTGCCTTCCCAGGTCTGGTGTTCCCAGCTGGAGAGACAGTGCTGGGAAGGGCTTGCTTGGGGAACAGGTGACATCCCTGGTTTACCCTGTTTAGCCCCAATTACCCCAAAATTTCTCAGCCCTGGAGGAGCTGCCAGGCCCCACCTGCTCTCTCCTGGCTGGGTCTCGCCTTCAGCTTTGCATGTTGGAGGATTTTTGACTTACTCTTCTTGCTTCCCAGATGTGTAGGGATGGTGGATCCAATGCATGGCTGTGTGTATCCTGCTCCTGGTGTCAGATGGTTCCCAGACAGCAGCCTGCACAGCTGCTGGGTTTGGTTACAACGTGAGGGCAGATCCCTGCTTTCCCCTCTAGTTCTATTTGCTCTTCAGGATAAAAATGCCACCATTAACCCCACCAGCTCAGAGCACTGGGTGTCCAGTGAGCTATTGGGGAGCAAGCACTTGATAATAAAGTTGTGCAGAGGATACTGGAGGATTTTCCCATCTCCAGCCTTCTTTCTGAGCTGGACTGAGCCCAGGGAGCTCCAGCGCATCGCTTGGGCCTCGGTTGCTGAAGCCACATTCAAAGCATGATGCCATCCTATGGAAAATATTCCAACCATTCCATAGTAGGCAGTCCCTCCCGGCTCCTTGGTGCCCTACAGGAAGAAATCCAAGCATTTTGTGGGATTCATGAGAGAATGCTGAAAGAGGAGGAGGCGGCAGCAAGGGGAAACAGGTTGCAGGAGGCTGGCCCAAAATCTGGTTCTTATTACAGCTTGATGCTGTGCTGGGAGGTAATAGGTACCATATGAGGGTGTAGATGGAAAAGCTCATTGCTCCCCTGCAGTGCTCACCCCTGCACCGGGCTGATAAATTCCAGCATTCCATGAGCCAAATGTTGATTTGGAGCAGATGGACCTCTGCTCCTTCGGTGGAACCACAGAGCTGTGCAGGCTGGGGCCAGTGTTTCCAGAGGTGAACTCTGCCAGCCCAAAGCAAAAGACTAGCTGGCATTTTATTCCAGAGGAGTGGGATTTCCAACACATCCCAAAGGGCAGGGCTGGCAGGGAAGTGCTAGCCCAAGGGATGGCCACCATGCTGATGGGTGTCATCAGACCATGGGGAAGCTCCCAGCTCCACAGGGATGGGAACTCAGCGCTTGCAGAGGTGATAACAGCAAATTTCCTCCTCTGCCCTCCCCTCTGCCAGGGTTTGCACTGCCCTGGTGGTGGAGGAAAGGAAACAGCAGTTTATCAAGTCCAGGTGAGCTGTACACTCTCCAGCTTGGCTTTTGTCACTCAGGTTTGGGCTCTGTGTACAGAGGGCATGATGGTGGCTGGCCAGACCCCATCACAGTCATGCTTGCTCTATTAATTCTTGTGTAAATTACTGGGGGTGAAAGCTGTTGGACTGAGTTATGGCAAGCATACAAAGCTGGGCTAAGAAAAAAATGCAAATCAGCATTTCTTGAAGCTGGTTGCTCTAAAATGTAGCCTTTTCTCCTATAAACATATTTGTTGTTTGCATACTTATTTGTAATCCAAACTGAAGAGATCAGGCAAAGGAAACTGAGCGAGCCAGAAGTGGTTTAAAACTGAGATTTAAAAAGTTGTTTCCAGTTCTCATTCCCTGATTTCATTTTACGGGTGGGTTTGATTCTGTTTGGGAAGTTTATAAGCATGCTTTTACTCCTATTAACAGATTTTATTTAATAGTAAAGGATTACCAAAGTAAATCAAATAACACATTAATTGTTCCCAGAACCAGTGGCTCTCTACCTACTCGCCCACCTCCCTCCTGGTGTAGCCCAGCATGCTAAGCTGGGATAAACAGCAATTAACAACTCAACCAACATTCCTCTGTTTATATTCTGTTCTTTTTCCCCGGGCACAGCCATTTAGTGATGAAGTTTAAAAGTGCAACATATACTCTCCTTTCCTGTAGGAGAAACACGTTGTTGCTTATTCTCCTGCACGGGTTCCCTTGCGGTGGAGCAGCAGCACCAATTCCTGTCCCTTGCACAGGGTTCCTCTCAGCTTAGTCTGTACAAATCCTGTGTGACCAGCAGACTTGTAAATATGTTTGGTAAGAGGGGGGGTTGTAGCACCTGGAGCCCCTGGAAGCCAGGCTGGAGCCAGAGCATCCTTGCCCAGGAGCTTCGGGAGGACCCGAGCTCGGCTGGGTGGATGGGCAGAGGGGCAGGAGCTGGCCCAGGGCTCAGGCAGTGCTCTCAGCTGCACAGTGGGGATCCCACAGACTTCAGGGCCCCCTGTGGCTGTTCCTGACTGTGGGGTGGTTTTTTTTTCCAGCTGACTCTTTGGAGAGGAAGGGGTGCTGCCTGGTTTTGAGAGTTCTGTCTGGTTCAGTCAGAATGCTGGTGCTGAATGAAGGCAGGATGGAGCAGGGAGCTGCCAAACAGCCTGGCCGCGTGTGGTCTGGCACCTTTTGGTGATTGTTGGGTAAGATTTGAAGCACAGGAGACACTATTTCTCTGGTGCTGTCAGGCAGGGTGCATTTAATTTGAGGGCACAGGCACAGGACTGCCCTTCTGAACCCCACAGGAGCTCACCCAGACCAGATGGTGGAAACATTTGCCCAGGCACTGCAGGACTGCAGCCACTTTGTCCTTTGTGGAGCTGAGTTTAATATTCTGTACATTTATTTCTAGATACTGTTAGAAGTTGTGTAGCAAAGCTGTTCTTCAGCTGTCCCTTGAAGGGCCACTACTGCCTGTACAGTAAATCCAGTTTTACCCTCATCAGCCAGCAGCCTCCACTCTGGATCCACATCATGTTCCTCTTCCAGCAGGTATGTGCCATGCCAGTCAGTGGCACCTCAATACTGTTAACCTTGTACAGGGCAGGGGAAAAAAAAGGGGTTTTTAACTCTTAAATCTTTTGAAATGTTCTTCTAATCCCCAGTGCTTTGCCACCCTTGTGGTTCCTCAGAAAGTCCTTATGATAGGTTGAAGTGATTTGGCTCTTTGTAAGTTTTTTCTTATTTCTGTTAAATGCAACAAATTCAAACTGTCTGGAGAGATGAAGACACCTGGGGATAAAAAAGTGGGACCAAAGCTTATTGTCCTCAGTCAGATGAAACTTCCAGCAAGCCCCAGGTGCCCTGCAAGCCAGGCAGAGCATTGCAGTGGGTTTGCAGGGGAGCAGAATTGGCCCCAGGGATGCAGGTGGAGGTCAGAGGTCCATCACCCACTGGGACTTATTTTCTGCAGGGGTTTTGACTGAACAAGGTTTTGGTTTTGCAAGTCTGATCCTGTCCTACCAACCCCAAAACTATTTCCTCCTGTTTAATGCCCTTTCCAAATACAGCCCAGATCCCACCCTCAGTGCAGACTTGCAAATCCAAGGGATTTAGCTGAAATTCAAAACACACAAAGCAAGAAATGCTGTGAATTGAACAGCTCAAATCATTCTTCCCTGTGTTCATTCCTACATTATAAATACCACCACCCAAAAAAAAAAAAAAGCAGGTCAGTAGGAATGTTTAGGTGCTTCAGGACAAGAAGTGGTTCCTCTGGATCCAGAGGTGCTGTAGGTGAGGAATGGGGATGGTCAGGGAAGGAGAAGACTGCAAGAGAGCAGAGCAAAGGAAACAAAGGAGTTCAGTTTGTGTCTTTGCAAACTTGCTGTAAACAAGCACTTAATGCTCTTTTTTTTAAAAAAAAAGGTTCCTCTTGTGTTGCACTGAGCTCTCGAGCCTGCTGTGCATCAGGGTGGTGTTTAATGTCAGATAATTTATATTCTTTTGTTTGAAACCCAAAAGCTTTGAAGTGCTGGATCTATAAGTATTATTAAATTAAATGCAGGGCACTAAATTCAGCCCCAGCATAATGTGATTTAAGCCTGTGAAATTGGACAAGGGATAAATTTAACATAAAAGGTATTTATAGAGTGTCAATAATAAGTTAAATGAAAAGCTGGTGATAAAAAATGTAGTTTTCAGCAAAGCCATTACAGATTCACAGACAGAGGAGTAATATTATGGTTTCTGAAGATTTCAATAGCAGTTGCTGTGTTCTCATCCCCTTTTTGGCCTGTCAGCCCCTGCTCTGTCTGACACTGAATTCTGCAAAAGGAAGAGCCAGGAGAGGCACTTTTCCCTCAGATCCTTAACTCCAGGAGCCTGCTTTCTAATTAATTGTTAAAATATTAGGGAATCGTTTGGAAAACCTTTGCCTGGAAGTTGTGAAAAGGCAAATTATCAGTGTGGGGCAGTGGGAAGAGAGGGCAGTGGGGACCTGGGAAATCATCTTCCAGCTAAGTGACGATTAACAAATCCGACTTAGGAGAAGGGGTGATGTTGGACTGGTTGTTTGACAGAAAATCCCTGCTTGGAGACTGGCTGAGGCTGGCTGTGTCAGCTGGATGCCAGCCAGGGGGATTTAGGGTTGCTGGGGAAGGAGAGGCAGGGACATCCATCCCGGAAAGCTCTGCTGAGAGAACATCGTTCCCCTTGCGAAACCGAATACTGGGGATATGGAAAAAGGGCTTCACTTGGGCACTCCTCACTTGGCTCCTGCCCCCAGATGCATTTTTTCACTGCACGCTCACGTAGCAGACAGAGCAGAGGCAGCAGTGCTGAGCTCTGCCATTCCCAGTGGTGTTCCTCTAACACAGACTGGGTGGCTGCCTCAGACTTTGCTCTTGGAGCAGGAGAAGGATTCAAGGCAGCAGCGGAAGGTCATGTCCCTGCTGTCCTGGGAAACAGGGGCCTGGGAGGTGAGAGGATCCAACCCAGCCCAACTTTCATCTTCTTTTGTGAACGTTCAGGGGCTGAAACCCCTGCACCCTGCCAGCCAAACCTGTGTGGAGTGTGTTCTGTGGGGTTTTTCTCTCCCACCTGCCCGGCGCAGCCACGAGCCTTGCTCTGTCACCCTTCCCTGGGCTAGGACCTGGACCTGGACCTTCAAGGGTCCAAATGGACACACCCAAACCTGTGGAGCATCTCATGGCATTCCCTGACAAATGGTCTGTCTGTTCCAAAAAGATGCCACCTGGCTCCCAGTGCTGCTGCTGCTCTTTGGATAAAAATACAAATTTCAGAACAAACCTGAGATGCACCCTGCCATGGGGGGGGGTAATGAGCAGATTGTGCTTGCTGAGCCACAGACCTTAAAGACATATAATGTACAAGGCAAAAAAAAAGCCCCAAAGGTAATTAAATATTTGAGGATTTATCTGATTGTGTGGGTATTGATCCAATGTAACTCCTTACAGAAATGAACTAATTCCTGGTTATCCACATGGCTGCCCCCTGGAAAAACAAGATGCTCTTTGTTACTGGCCAAGAGAAAAAAAAACCCACCATGTAAAATCCTGTTTCCAACATCTTTTCCAGAGCTTGTTTGCAGAACCTTTGTCCATAGAGAGTAATTCTGTGCAAGTCCTTAAGGCCCTGTGGGAGAAGACCCAGCTCAAGGGGACACACAGTTTTGAAACAGCCATGATCCAGTCTACCTTTCCACACCAAAAGGTAAGCTGGTTTCTTCTCAGAAAGATAAAATAAAATAGGAGAACTTTGCCCTGGCTTCTAGAACAGTTCTCAGACCTTCACAATAGCTGCAGCTTCAAGTTTGTTCTCCACCCCTTCCCCCATGCTTCGTGTGGATTGTTCCTGGCCTGATGAAAACCAGTCATTCTACCCATTTTTTTTTTTCCCTGCTCAGAGTTTAAAGCTTGAGGTTCAGATTAGCTGCCAGCACGGGCTGGTTGGCATGCTTGGTGCTTCACCTAGTTAAACACAGTCCTGGGTGTTATGGAAATGATCATTTTCACACTCACCATTAGTTACCCCCCCCAGTTTACAAGATTACTCTTTCAAAGCTGTTTACTGTCTTTGGGATTTCAGCAAATGCTGTTTCAAAGCTATTAATCCTGCTGCTGGGGAATAAAAAAAAAAAAAGCTGTAGGACTGTAAAACAAATATCTATTTATTCCTGAACAGCTCCATCCAGCGCAAATTGGATGAAATTAATTGTCAAACACCAGTTCAGCCAGCTCCCTCCTGGAATAGTGCAGGCAGGGAGATGTCTGGCTGAATGGAATTAATTTTCTGGTTAGAACTCTGGTTAGAAACACCTTCTGAAGCCCCATGATGCTGCTGCAATGAAGTGGGGACTCCTGGAGGAGTGGGAAATGTCCCCATGGGAGACCCAGCTCAAGTTTTACTTGGAGACAGTGGAGCTTGCATGGAGTATTTTAGCTGCTTCTGAAATCCAAAGGCACTAGAACTGCTTTCCTCTTCAACACTGGCTTATCTTGAGCCCATGCCAAGATCCACCAGCCCAAAGTCAGAGCTGGTGGGGTGTGAAGGAGTTTGGGGTGAATAAGGAGCTTAGGGCAGAGCGTGCCTGCATGGGGAGGGTTGGATGAAGGGCATCGACCACACAGAGGCTACAAAAGATGCTACAAAAGATGCCCAACACCCAGGCAATGGGATTAGTCTCCAGCACATGGGTTGCATAATCCTACTACAGCTCAGATCTGCCCTATTTTGGGAACTTTTCCTCCCTCCCTGACAGTTACAGTATCTCTGAGTTCCCAAAATAGCAGGGCTGGAAAAGGAGATACTGATCTCCAGTGATTTACTGAATTAAGCAGCAGAGTGAAGTCTGGAAAGTCTGGGGGCTGTGGCTTCCTAGGAGCCTCTGGAGGCTGGAGACAGGCAAGCAGACATAGCACACCTGAACTGACACAAAGCTGTCACCTTCAGCCTTGGTCTCCATGGTATGCTGCTGGATTTACTGTCCCACTTGGGGTTTGATTATTAACATAGAACCTGAGTTTGTTTCTGGTGCCACTTCCACTCAGTTCACTGAGAAGAATCCAGCTGAGTTTCCTGGCAGCAGGACCTAGGCCTGCCATAAGGAAGGTGTCTTTTGCATTCCCAAAGGATCTATCTGGAGCATTCCCAGCATGACCTGGTCAGTCCTTCCCTTGACCAGTTTAAGCTCCCACCACAATCTGAATTTTTTGTCTCAGTTCTTCCCGTTGCTGGTTGTGCTTCAAACACTGTGAATTATTTGACCAAATCACTGCAGCTGTTAACATCATCCCTCCCTGCAGCACAGGGAGCAGAACGACGGGGGTGTGGTTGTTTCAGCAAGGGCTTTTGGTTCCAAATACTTGGAAATGTCTCAAATGTGAGTGCAGCATCAACGTCATGGGTTGTATTTTATAGGAAGTTTTATGCCTCATGTTACAGCCATGTCCTAATGCTTTGTCAGAACTGAAGAATTTCTGTGCTGGGAGCACGTGGGGAAGCTCTGACTCCCTGCAGGAACCACAGTACTCAGCAGTCACTCTGGGTCTAAGCCCATTGATTTATTATTTATTCAGAAATTAAAAAAAAAATGGAGCTTAGGCTGTTTTTTTCTGTACATATTCCAAAGTGTTTTGCAAACCTGGAGAGGAAAAGAAGAAAACTGTTACATCAAGGTTTATTCCAGCGTAAATTCTGAGAAATGTTTTCAGCTTTCCATCACTGCCAGGGCTTTCTGAGCTTGGCCCTGGCTGGGTGTGTGAGGAATGGCAGTGAATACCTGGCTCAGGGAGCAGCACGTTGGGTTTCACTGGCCAGCCCACTCATGCCACAAAAAATATTTATGCAACACGGCTTAAGATGGGCCAGAAGTAAAACATTTCCAGATGTCCAGCCTGCCAGATTTCCGTTCAGTTGCTTCATAGCTCTTTATCAAAGTGCAGGCAGGCCACAGTGCAAAAACTAAGCCTGGTTTTGGGCTCCTTGCTGAATTCTTTGTGTTGACTCATGCTGTGTCAGAGGAGTGAGATGGTGACTTCTTTACGAGCCCCCTGTGATGCCTTGAGAGAGTCTTTTGTTGAGCAGCCTTGCAAGAGAATAATTAACATTTTTAAGCCATTGTTGGTCCTGTCCTTCCCTTTCTTTGCTTGCTCTCTGGGTCTGCACAGCAGAAGGAGGCACCAGCTTGCACAATGGGCTCACTGGAGCTGTCAGGATGATGGAGCATGGGGCTGAGATCAAGCTCTCCTCTCCAGTTGGGATTTTCCCCCTTGCTTCCCCTCCTGAAATAGGTGGCTTGTTTCAGGTCATTTCAAGCCTAATAGAGCACAGAGTAGAAAAGAATGATGACTGCAGTGATATTTTGGTGACATTTGCTCTCTTTCAGTCTAGAGCTGGCTCGTTGCAGCCTCTAAGAGATGCTTTCCCAGGATGGAGATGCTCCAAGGCTTTCTCTGTGGTGTGATGCATCTGCCCTTACAATGTCCTGCACCAACCCACTGAGAGCAGCACTGGGGCCATTTTGCCCATCTTGTGTCCTCCCAGGTGCCCCACCAAGATGAGGCATGAGGCAGGGTGTGTTGCTGGCCATGCTCTTCTCTTCTCTTCTCTTCTCTTCTCTTCTCTTCTCTTCTCTTCTCTTCTCTTCTCTTCTCTTCTCTTCTCTTTTCTCTTCTCTTCTCTTCTCTTCTCTTCTCTTCTCTTCTCTTTTCTCTTCTCTTCTCTTCTCTTCTCTTCTCTTCTCTTCTCTTCTCTTCTCTTCTCTTTTCTCTTCTCTTCTCTTCTCTTCTCTTCTCTTCTCTTCTCTTCTCTTCTCTTCTCTCTTTTCTCTCTTTTCTCTCTTTTGTTGTTTTTTTTTCTCTTCTCCTCTCCTCTCCTCTCCTCTCCTCTCCTCTCCTCTCCATGCTCTCTCCTCTCCAGAAAGAGGGATGGAAGCTGCACTGCTCTCCTTGCTGCACAGCACGGCTCAGCAGGCAGCTGAATTCCTCCAACATCTGAATTCCTCTTGGGAGGAAAAGCAGGAGTTCAGCAATGCACAAGGAGCAGTTACAGAGCAAAGCAATCAAGCCTTGCTCCTCTCTGGTTTCGGGCTGGGAGCTGTTAGCTGTGCACTGGCTCACCCTCCCCTCTTTGGTTTTGTTCTCATTCTTGGCCTAGGACCTGGACCACGTGCAGATGCACCTGGAAGAAGTGAGGTTCTTTGATTTATTTGGCTACAGTGAGGAAGCAGGGACTTGGCAGTGCTTCATGTGCAACAACCCTGAGAAGGCCACAGGTAGGTGGAGGCAGAGGCTGGGGAGAAGGGGCAGGAAACTCAAACCAGTGCCTGTTTGAATCAGAATTTGCCATTAAATGCATCTCAGCATCTCTGTGAGATCTCGTGTCAAGTGCAAACCTTACTTGATGTGTGCTCAGAGGAACACAATCCAGAACTCATGTCGACCCATAAATCTGCATGACTCCTACCCCTGGGGAGTGGGAGGGCCCTACACCCACCTCACAGCACCCAGATAGAGCTGCTGCATCTGCTGGACCCTGTCCCAGCTCCTCTGGAGGTGGCACATGGGATGCCACATGCCAGGGGACATGGGCCTGGGGACTGCACACGGATCATGTTGGGTTTGTTCTTGGGTTTATTTGCTTTACTCTGATGGAGCCCATAGCAGGCACCTTCTCAGGGGCAAGGCAACACTTCAGAGGAGCTGCAATGCATCAGCCAGCTTAGAAACCAGACTGGGTGGAAATTACACTTTTTCCCAGGTAAAAGATCCTGGTGACCTTGGGTTTTCTTTGATGTTTTCTGACACCCACGTGCTTTAGGTCAGAGCACTGGAATTCAGAGCCAGGGCCTTTTTTTCTTGGATCTTTTTTGCCACTCTGTAAAAGTCTGCACAATTCTGGCCAAGAATTTTGAATATTTTGGCCAAGCCTTGGAATAATTGGCTGTCTCAGCTATTTATTTCAGCAGCTAGCATTTCTTTCTGTTTTATCACTCCTCAATTTACTGAGTCTTGCAAGAGTGGCACAGCCTCTGCTGCAGGCCAGGCAGCCCCTGCTCATTTCAGGAGTGTCTGACCACCTCCCTGCTTCCACGGCTCCTGGGGGACTCAGTGACCACGAGAGAAATCATGCTGTGAGCTGGGATTTCATCCCAGTACTGGGGTTTGACTGGGGTTTGTCCATCCCAGTAGCCTCAGACGTGTCACGTTGCCAAGGAAAGGGCATCTGTCTTCCTTAAAACCTCAAAGCTTAACCAAATGGCTTTGTTTTGAATTTTCAAAGACATTTAACTAGTCCAAAAAGAGGGCTGTTTGTAGCAAGCTGCTGATTTATGCTGGTAAGGCAGCTGTTTTGGAGCCAAGGGACCAGATGAAGGTGGCAAAGATGATCTTTGGGGTGACCTGAGGCACCATCTCCTTCTTGGCTGGTGACAGGAGTCTGGAGGCACCAGAGGACAGCTGACCTCTTCTTCCCCTGCTGCTCTCCTGCCAAAGCACTGTGTCCTCCAAGGAGAAGTCTAAGAAGGGCTGGAAGCAGGACATGGGGTGGGGACAAATTCACCTTCAAATTGGAGATTCAGAGCTGGGAAAAGCTGTGGCAGAGAGGGAGACACTCCAGGGCCTTTTGGGGTCTGTAAGATCTGAGACAAGAAAAAGAATCCAGAGGTCTCCCTGAATGGGTGAGAGCTGTGCAGGCTGTCACACATCCTCTGGTTTCATCCCCCAGTGGGACAGACCCTTTGAAACCTCAGCTATTTGTGAAAGACAAGAAGACAATCTCTCCCTCTCAGCAATGCTCTTTAGCAACCCCATTCTTCTTTAGAAAGGAATTCAGAGGCAAATTCTTTTCCTATTATTGTCTTGTGGGTTTTGCCGTTGATGTTGGGGTTTGTTGCATTTTTTGGATGCCATGTTGCAAGATTCCCTTTATCCCCCAGGCTGAGGGAAGCATTTATGCCTCAAAGCCCCAACCTTGCTGCAGGATGCCAGCTCAGTGGTGGGGGGTTGGGATTTGGGAGGATTTCTGGAGCTGGAGGGAGGCAAGAGGCAGTTGTGCTGAAGCAAAGTGGTGATCTCCACAGGGTGGCAATTCACCCAGAGAAAGTTTGAGTGTTGCTCATGCATTCCTCTGGTTGCAAAGCATTCCTGCTGCAGCCACACTTCTCCAGAAGTGCTGTTCCATCAGACTGAAGTGGTTGCTTGGGCTCTTTTGTCCCTGGCACCTCTGAGCCAAGGGGGAAGAGCATTCCCACAAATCCTGCTCACCTGCTCAGATACACGTCCGTGTGTGTCTGTGGAGCTGGGAAAGCCAGGCTGCACTGTTTGGGTTTCCTTCTTAAATCACAACCACTCCAGCCCAGACAGAAGGCATGTGAAGTGGTGGTGGTGGCAGTGTGTGCCTTGCTGGGAAGAGCTGGCCTTTACAAGCCTCACTTCAGCATCACCCCCTGGACTGACACTTGGCTGCAGAAGCTCTTGCACGCACCAAAAAAAAACAAAAACAAAATAAACTCAGTGAAACCACTTGATGGCTGGAGAGGGAATTGCAGTAACATTTTCCATGTTCTGGAAGCTCACACAGAAATTGCAGTAACCCCTGTGGGCTGCAGCAGAGGCTGTGCCCATGGGCAGTGGTTTGGGTCTAACAGAGAGGGGGTTTTATTAATTCCTCTTTAAAAGAAGAAGTGATTTGCTCAGAAGAGCCTACACCACATTCACTTCTGAATACACTTATCTTTTGCTAGCAGTGGTGTTTGTCTGGTGAACTGGAGCAGCCCAGTTGCTTGAGAATTACAGAAGGTGGCATTCAGCAATGTGTCCTTCCCAGGTTTTCAACAAACCCCAGTGTGATGATTAATGGGAGAGAGTAAATCCCTATTCCCTCAGGTTAATTGCATTTATCTTTGTCTGCCTGCCACCCACACAGGTCCATTCTTTCAAGTTAAGAGGAGTTTATTATCACTGAGATCATTCAGGATTGGACTGAATTTTTGTGGATCATTTTATGTTTCATCAGACATGAGATTTAATGCTTCTGGGGGTTTATCTGTCTTGAGTTCTTCTTGGAAGGGTTTGGAGGGTATTTTCACTTCATATTCAGTACCCTGAATACTCAAAGCTTGATGCACTGTAGTTCTGCAAAGAAAGCAAGAAACAATTAATAGAAAACAATTCCAATGAATACAGCAATAGGAACTGTTCAGGGTTAAACTGATTTGGGAGTGTCTCTATATTGAGATGGTTTAATAGATATTACAGTAAATAATCTTTCATTTTGAGTTTAGGTATTTTTAGCTTTATTGAGTGTTCTGCAAGAAAAAAGAAAAAAAAAAAAAAGTAATGACATACAGTGAATACAACCCTGTGAATCTTTGAACTTCTTTTTCAAGCTAGAGATCTCCTCACAGATCAGCATCCAGCCAGGCAGTGGTTTCCCACCCAGATGCTGTGATCACCTACTCTGACCTTCTGTCAAACAACAGCCAAAGGATCTGATGCAGCAACACTCAGATCAAAGAAATGTTTGCTCTTTGATAGATACTTCTTGAACATCTTGTTCTAAAGATGTCTAAACCTGATTTTTAAAGGTCAAGTGGAGCAGAGCCCCCCTGCACGCCTTGCTTGTGGCTCTGGTAATCTGAGCAGACTGTTAAAATTGTTATCTTCAATTCTTTTTCATTTGTTAATTATTTAATTTATTAGTTATTATTAATGGCTATTATTTATTCAAATGGTTCTGCCTGTCTCTGCAGACTGCACCAGATGATGCCCTTCCCCACCATGTGGAAGTCTCTCTCTGTGTAGACTGGGACATGGTGAGCTTTTCCAGCTGTGACAGTTCTGTGACTTCGTTGTCACCTTTGCCTGGGCTAATTAAGGAGAATACACTCTGTTAGCTTCCTGTGACATCAGTAATCACCTGGCAGATCAGCCTTACACCATCCTTTTATCACTGTTCTGAAGTTTTTTAACTTATCCATGCCCATGTGAGGAGGAGAAGAAGCCAAACCAGACATCATTTTCTGATCATTCTTACATGTGTAAGGCACCTGGGGACTCCAGCTGGCAGCTGGAACCTCTTCCCACTGTCTCAGGAGTGCAGATCCTCCTTCCACACCACCCTGGGAAGGAGCTGGGGGGGGGGCAGTGAGTTTTGGGGTGGGGGGAGTTGAGACATAAGAGCAAAGCTCTGCCTTTGGGCTCAGGATGCCCCTTCCCCACAGAGCTCTGTGCACACAGGGGGGCTGAGTCCCAGTGAGGACTGGGACAGGCTCCATCAGGAGGTTTTTGGGGGCTGAGGGCTGGTGCAGGCAGAGCTCAAGGGGGACTTAACCCTGGTGCCTATTAGGAGGTCACCAAGAAGACAGGGCCAGGGTTTTTCTAGGGGTGCAGTGAGAGAGCAAGAGACAACAGACATCAGCTGGAGCAGGAGAGGTTCAGAGTGGCCCCAGAGGAAAACTTTCCCAGCAGGAGGATGACCATGCACTGGAACAGCTTGCCTAGAGGTATTGTTGAGATTTCCAAGTCCCTGATGGATAAATTCATGAGCAACCTAGACTGACCCAGTGTGTGACCTGGCTTTGAGCTGGGTGAGAGATCCCCTGAGCTTCTTCCCAGCTGAATTATTCTGTGAAGTTAACTGCAACGAAAATAAGCAAAAGGGCTTGGAAAAATATTGGAAAAGAGCTTCATTCTTATCTCTCATGAATCTTTTTCTTCTAATCAGCCCCTCAGACATGCTGGCATCAGGTTCATTACCATGACTTTGGAAGCTGACATCAGAATGTTCCCCCTGGGCTTCTCTGTGGATGTCCAGGAGAAGTGCTGTGTGGGCATTGCTCCCAGCCACCGGGAGCCTCAGGAGAAATCCTGCTTTCAAAAGATTTGAGTGATAAAAATCCACTTTGGGCCCAAATTGCACATTCACTTCCTTTCTCCTGTTGCATTCCTGACCACCATCCCTCTCAGGATCCTTTAGTCCCTGAACTTTACACCTTCTCAGGTTAAAGCATGTTCTCACTGCACTGGGGTCAGGGTCAGAGCTGTTCCCATGGGACCAGCAGCCAGGTGGATGAGCAAAACCCAAGCATTGTCTTTATATCGTGTGTTGTATCTAGAGGTTCACACAGCTGGCATCGTGCTCTGGAATCACTGTGCACCTTAGGAATCCTTTTCTGTTATCATGTAGGAGTCAGAATTCTTTTCCTGTCCAATCTTTGTCATTTTTTTTTTTGTCAAAGGGGAGTTCTTTCCCCCCTTTTTTATCTTTTTCCAGCATGCTGGAGGAAAGCTTGGTGCAGGGTGGAGTGTCCCAGCCTCAGAGCTCTTTGCTCTCTGTCTCTCCTTGGGCAGCCCTGGTGACAGGAGGGATGCCAGATGGGGCCATGCCCTCTTGTCCTCCCCCCCATGCTGCAGAGATGGTGATTTCCTGACTCCAGACCATGTGCTCTCATGGGGAGAAGACATCCCCCACCAAGAGGGTGCTCCTGGGGATGGGGAATGGTGGGAACCACAGGGATACTGCCCTGGGCAGCAGGAAGTTGGAAATTTGATGAGACCTTTGCAGAAGAAGCAAACCATCAGCTGAGAAGCTCCTTAAACCTTACTAGGAATCAGGAAAGCAGAGCCTGAGATGCTTTTATCATGGAAATCCCAGCAGCAGTTCCCCACCAAGGCTGGGGAACTGAAACTTGCCCACCCCTCTTTTCATTCAGTCCATCTCTGTCTCCAGAGACAGAATCACTCAGTCTCACACCAGGGGATTGCACTAGAAGCCCCCCCAGACCTTCCCTTCTGCCCAAACCAACAATACTGGGGGAAAAAATCCACTCTTCATCTCCATCTGATGCCTTGTGTTTGCCTTGGTGGGTTTCCCTCCACCAGACAGGAGGCAGTAAAGAGAGACAAGAGCCCAAAAAGCTGTAAAGCCTTTGGAACCCCCAGGGCCAGCTTTGGTGTCTGTGCTTGGTCACCCCAACCCCCTTGTGTCCTCAGCATGGCACCCACCTCCTCTGCTTTGGGTTCCAAAAGGCTCAGGCAGAGGCTGGGGCAAAGATTTAAAAGAAAAAAAGAGAAAGCTTTTCCTGCTAAGGTGTGAGAATGGGCAGCCAGGGGATAACTGCCCATCTGACAGGGGCTGGGAAGGGCTCCAGCCCAAACACCACAGCAAAAACCCCATCAGTTCTCAGCCAGGGACTGCTCCTCATTCTGCCTGATCCATCCTGGCCTGTCTGATGGGTAAAAATAGAAGGGAAAGGAAACAAGAAAGGCAGCCCTCAGGCTGGAGGAGTTTTAAAGAGCTTTCTCCATCCCTGAGGGCAGTGGCTCCAGGATGCTCTGCAGGCCACGGGGATGCTCTTGGTCGTGGGGCTCTTCTTGTCCTGGAAAAATCCCTTTTTGCCTGCAAGGTCTGGGAATGCTCTTCCAGCTCCTGACACCTCGTGTGCTCCCGGGCAGGGTCAATGCCAGAGCCTGTGGATCAGCACCCTGGGCCCAGGGCTGCTGGCAGAGGTGCCCAGAGCCTCATGAAGAGGCTGCCAAGGCAAGTGCCAGGCTTCCCAACCCTCACTCCCTGCTCTGAGTTCTGACATTAATTTTAAACACAGAAATAATTTTGCAATATGACGGGGGGGCAGACCAAAAAGGTTTTCTTTTCCTAGAGGTTTTATTTGGTTTTTGGTTTTGGCCTCCCAAAACATGACTCAGGGCTGAAAAGTCCTTCTGAAGTGGGAGCTGAATGGGGGAGCCTGGGAGGAATGTGGTCTCAGAGCTGACGCAGCTCAACTGAAAAAAAAATATTAAAAAATCCCCATTTTTCCATCAGAGCCAAAGGCTGGGGTTTGACTGGGGCCAAGGGTGGTCAGGAATAACCCCCTGGGGGTGTCCTTCCCTCCCCAGGTGTCAATCAGGATGGGCAGCCCCTGATGGAAGGCAAGCTGAAGGAGAAGCAAGTGAGGTGGAAGTTCATCAAAAGGTGGAAAACTCGGTACCTCACCCTGGCTGGCAACCAACTGCTCTTCAGGAAAGGGAAATCAGTAAGTCAGGAGAGCATCACTTGGATTTCTCTCTTTTCCCCCCCCTCCCCAGCACCATTTCCCAGAGGTTCTGACCTCTCAGCTTTTCCTGGGGTCCCTGCCAAGGCCCTGCTCACCAGCCTGACTTGGAGTTTTCTCTCTGGATCCAGGGAATGAGATTTTCCAGAGTGCTCAGGCTGGCTCTGCTTTTCTTCAGCCAGCAAAAGCTCAGGGCTCAGCACCACCACTCAGTAACTGCTGGTGACCTGAGCCCCAGCATCATCCCCTCCTCCCTAAGGCACCACCTCTCAGGCAGGAATTCCAGGAGGTTAAAGCACAATTCCCAGTCCTGACCACTGAGACTTTATTGTCTTGAATAAACACCAATCCAATGTATGCTGCTCAGGTAAACATATTTTTTCCACTTGGAAAGTCTTCCGTGTCCCAGGGTGTGGCAGAGCAGGTAATTGACTCCAGTCCTCATTAGTTACTCATTCTCACTTGTTAGGAATTAATTTTCTTCAGTTTTCTTTTCTTTTCTTTTCTTTTCTTTTCTTTTCTTTTCTTTTCTTTTCTTTTCTTTTCTTTTCTTTTCTTTTCTCTTCTCTTCTCTTCTCTTCTCTTCTCTTCTCTTCTCTTCTTTTCTCTACTTTTCTCTTCTCTTTCCTTTCCCCTTCCCTTCCCTTTTCAATGTGAATCATCAAACATTGGGGAAACAGTCATTTGTTGTTGTTACAAGGGGTCTCTCTGAGGTAATGCAAAATTTAAATAATCCAAATCTTCTAACTACAGCTGAGCCTTAATTTTTCTGGTAAATAATCTCATTTTTAAAATAGAAACATACTAAAGCACCTGAAGCTTCTGAAATGGCTTGCTGAGCCCCAGTGCCCCCTCAACCCTGCTTTTTGTGGGCTGATACATCCCTTCTGGAAGTCGGCAGGCCAGGAAACACCCTTTTCCTTACTTTCCAGTGACTTTTTCTGACGTTTTGGTTGAGATTCTGAAGACAGCCTTATCCTTTGGTGTGAGGGTCTCTGCCAGCCCAAAGCAGCCTGGGACTGGATGGAGCCAGCCAGTTCAACTGCCAAGCAGCAGATTTTGCTCAACAGCATCCTTCCTGCAGAGGAACTGTTCAACTGCCAACCCCCAGGCTGCTTTGTGTTCTCTTTTTTCGAGCTNATTCAGTGGAAAAATGAATTACTCACTTGTTTTCTTCTCTTTTGGACACTCGTATCTTTGGCTGCTTTCAGCCAGCCATCAGTGGGTGATGTCAGATACTCCTCAGCTCTTCTTTAACTCACACAGTGTGAGAGTTTCACAGGGGTGCATTTTGAGTGGAAAACAACAGCAGAAATAAAGGTGATGCTTTTCTTCAGTGTAAATGTTAGAATCACTTCGTGCCAAATGCAGAGAGAATATCTGCTTCAGAAACCACACAAGCCCAGAATTCTGTTTGTTTTCTTTTGAAAGAGAGTATTTACCAAGTCACAGAGCTTTTTTTTTTATAAAAAGTCCCAATTGATTTAGGTCTCCTCAGTGCTCAGCAGCAAGGAAATGCACTGGAACTCCTGAGATGTTTTCTCAGGACACAAGCACTATTCCCAGAGTTATCACAGTTATAAAAATGTTTTTTGCTTTACCAAAGAGCACAAGTGACACCCATCCAAGAACAAATATTCCCATTTATTATTATTTATCATTTTGCTCTGCAAAGAGTGTCTCCTCATGTCACATTCTTTGTTATTTTGAGGACATTTTAGTGAATACACACAAAAAAATAATGGGAAGGCAGAGAAGGAAGAGATTAGAAAAGCCTGAGTTCATTAATATATTCAAAGGCACTCTTGGTTGTGCAAAAATACATCCTTGGGAGCTGAACACTCATTTGTAATTTTATTCTTTTTTTCAAGTTACTTAGTACAAACCTTTCCCAAGAAGGACCCTGAGCTGCATTTTTTTTTCTTGCCTTTCTCTGTGAGCAAAGTCTTTAAAACATCCCTTAATATAAAAGTTATTTACTGTTTTTGTTAACCCCCCTTTGCTTTTGCTGCCAGTCCCAGTGTGCCAGGCCCTGGTTACACTGATGGCTAAATCCTCTCTTTCTTCCAGAACATCCCAGACTTGGGTCACAAGTATTACCTGCAGTTCACCACTGAAGACTACAAAAGTGGGGTGAGTTTATGGGCCACCACAGTTCCTTCTCACAGTGTGCATGACATGAACTTCCACATCTCCAAAATTTACTGGACATTTTCTTGTCCAGAAATGGACTTTTCAGATGGAAACTCTTTACCTTTATGCTCCTACCTGCCTGTCCCACGTGGGGCATAGTTTGCCAGGACCAGNTCTGAGGTAACGCAAAACTTAAATAATCCAAATCTTCTAACTACAGCTGAGCCTTAATTTTTCTGGTAAATAATCTCATTTTTAAAATAGAAACATAGGAAAGCACCTGAAGCTTCTGAAATGGCTTGCTGAGCCCCAGTACCCCCTCATCCCTGCTTTTTGTGGGCTGATACATCCCTTCTGGAAGTCGGCAGGCCAGGAAACACCCTTTTCCTTACTTTCCAGTGACTTTTTCTGACGTTTTGGTTGAGATTCTGAAGACAGCCTTATCCTTTGGTGTGAGGGTCTCTGCCAGCCCAAAGCAGCCTGGGACTGGATGGAGCCAGCCAGTTCAACTGCCAAGCAGCAGATTTTGCTCAACAGCATCCTTCCTGCAGAGGAACTGTTCAACTGCCAACCCCCAGGCTGCTTTGTGTTCTCTTTTTTCGAGCTGAGCACCAGTACCTGGCCTGGTCCCTCAGCCCCCCAGGGAGGGGGTTGTTGCTCCTGGGTGATCAGTCTCTCAAGCTGGTGCCTTGGATCTGGTTACTGCCACATTTTTGGGCCGTTCAGGAGCCAAGTCCTGCTGTTCACCATTGCTTGGCTTGCAGCCTGGAGCCACCCCTCAGCCCACCAGTCTGGGTTGCCCCAGGCTGCCCAGTGCAGACACCAAAGGTGACATTTGAAGCTCTTGAAGCAGGGCTGGAGGTGGGAAGCCTGTTCTGGGCACTAAAAGTGGGATTTTGCAGATCCTACAGGAGGCCCTTTTCCTGGGAAGACCCACCCAGGTGTCCCCATCCCTGGAGGGGTTTCAAAGCCATGGGATGTGGTGCTGAGGGACATGGGGTGGCACTGCTGGGGGAATGCCTGGACCTGATGATCTTGAAAGGTCTATTTTAAACCAAAATGCTGCTGAGGCAGAGGGCTGCAGGCTGTGGGCAGCTGGAGCCATGGGAGAAGCTCCTGGTGCTTGTTTCAGCCTTTGGGGCTGGCTCTACCCCAGCAGCCCTGGTGATGGGGAGCAGGGCTGGTGCTGTGTGGGTGTTTGGAGTCGAAAACTTGGAAAATCCAAACCTCAGACAGAGGAGGTATTGTGAGCTGGCCAGCTGGCTGGGCCCGCGTGGTTCTGGAGCCCCAGCATGAAGCTGCCCTTCAGCAGAGTCACTGCAGGCACAAGGTTTGCTCTGGGGCCCACGGGGAGAGGGGAGGCTGGAGAAACCCAAAATAGATGAGGTCTGGAAAAGAGACACATCCTGCACTCCTGGAAAACTGTGGTAAGATCCTTCCATGGAACTGTGCCAAGGGTACAGTCAGCTTTCCTCAGCAGCTCGAGGTGAAACCCTGGGTGGTAATGAGGAGAGAAAATCCTTTTTCTGCTCAATGGGCTTCTGAGTGTAAAGCTGTGGCTCCCAAGGTGCAAAGCTTTGGTTCTGGAGCCCATGGTTGCATTTTTAGTGAAAAAATTTTCAAAATGTTCATCCCAGGTCAGATGTCAGGGCCGAGCCAGGTTTCTAAAGGAAATAAAGCCCTCCCTTGGTGTTTGTGGAAGGTGCCCAGGGAGTCAGGGACAGCTCTGGCAATGTTTGTTCCCAGCTGGGGATGAACTTTGTTGCTCATGGAAAGCCATTTGGTCAGAACTGAACGTTTGGGTGGGCAATCAACCATTTCAAGAAAACTTCTCAGTCTGAAATAAGGTTCCCTGATTAAAAAAATAAAACAAAAAACAAACAAACAAACAGTAAAGGGATGAGAGAGCCAAGGAGCAGGGGCACCAGCATCAGAAGCTGCAGGGGGTGAAGGTGGCTCTGGCCCTGTTTCTCCTCCCTGTGTTTCAGAAAGATGACCCCGAGGAGTGCCCCATCGAGCTCAGCAAGGTCCAGAGTGTCCGAGTGGTGGCCAAGAAGCGGAGGGACCGCAGCCTGCCCAGGGCCTTTGAGATCTTCACAGCCACCAAGAGCTACGTCCTCAAGGCCAGGGATGAGCAGAAGGCTGAGGAGTGGCTCCAGTGCCTCAACCTGGCCGTGGCCCGGGCCAGGGAGCGGGAGAGCCAAGAGGCCACCACCTCCCTCTAGAGCTGCAGAGCAGCCTCAGAGCACCCTGAGGAGAGGAGCCCAGCCCCAGGATGCAGAGATCCATCACTTTTACCTTCCAAACAGGAGGATGTGGGCAGGGGGCAGGGAAAGCTCTGTGCAGCACCGGAGGGGTCAGCGCTCCCTGCGCTGGGTTATTGGGGTCCCACATCCACCTGGGAAACAGGAGGGGTTTGAAGTCAGCCTGAGGGGCTGTGAGGCAGGAGATGGGGTTAGAAACCAACCCTGGAGCCCAAGCCCTCAGCCTCTGCTCCCAGGACACCCCAGCTCTGGGGGGCTGGAGGCACAGCCAGGTGGGGAAGGACTTTCTGCTTCCCCCTCTCTGTAAAAAGATTCTTTTCCATCTTCTTTAATCCCAGCATGTTTTATCTTCTGATGGTTGGCACGTGTCTGTGGAAGAAAAAATCAGACTTGCTGCTTCCTTCAGGTTTGAGATGGAGAAATTTTAAAGAGTTAATACTGCTGAAAAATTAATTTTTAATATTTAACTGCTTTGATTTTCCCTCTTCTTCCTGTTTCTTCTCCCCTTCGTAACTTTTAACATTTTTAAAATTACTTTCCTTCTTCTGTCTCCTCCATTCTCCAACTTTTCACAGTTTCTCCCAAACTGGAAAATCCCCAGTTTGCTTGACCTTTCCCATCCCCCTCCTGTGAGGGGCAGGTCTGAGTGTGGGGCTTGGATATGGGGCCAGGTCAGCTCTGCTCCTCCTGCTGTCTCCAGGCTTTGTCACCAGAGTGTGGCTGTCACCAGCCCCTGACATCCCTTCGGTCTCAGGGTGATGGGAACAATGTGGATTGCATAGTGGTGGAGTTAGGGAGACCCCCGTGTCCCCTGCCAAGAAATAATTGCAGCAAATAAGCAGCTTGGCCACACTTCTCCTGCCTGACATTAAAAGTTGGAGGAAAATAAAAGAGAAATGCTCCTCATCCCTCCTGAAAGGAGAAGCACAGAAACCTGGCATCTAATTACAGTGGGAGTGGGGAGATTTATGAGAAAGAAATACCCAAAAAAAGCTAAAAATCCCACTGTCACAGGCTTTCCTTTTGAGCAAACACAGAAGTAGCTTTTATTGGTTCTTTTTAAAACTCTGGGTATTGGAACACCTGCGAGTGAAGCAGCTGCCACCCCCTGCAGCAGGAACATCTTGGTAACTCCTCTGCTCCAATTTCTTGGGTTGTTTGCTTGTCCCTTGCTGGCTTGAAACTGGGAGAGATTTAGATGAGGTCTTGGGAAGAAATTCTTTAATTTGAGGGTGCTGAGGGTTTCCCAGAGAAGCTGTGGCTGCCCCATCCCTGGCAGTGTCCAGGCCCAGGTTGGATGGGGCTTGGAGCAGCCTGGAGGTGTCCCTGGGCATGGTGGCACTGGGTGAGCTTTAAAGTCCTTTCCAACCTGAACTGTGCTAGGATTCTGTGATGCTTATTTGATTCTATTATTCCCCGAAAAATTTCTTTTGTGAAGTTTTTGTGATGGGCTGTTTCTGATCACACCCGTGCTGGGCAGGTTTTCTCTTGCCCAAATGGACATTTCTGAGCCCAGAGCCCAGGACTGTACTCACTGGAGCCAAGGGATCAACAACAGCCATCTCCTCCAAACCTCCCCAGGAAATCCTTGTGTCCTTCCCAGAGCTGATCTGCCCGTGCATGGGAAAAAAAAAACCACAAATCAGGTTAAAATTTGGGACATTTTTTTGGTTGCATTTCCTAAGCCTCCCGTGGGTCACATTCCCCAAAGCAGCCAAGGAACCCTTTCCAGGGCAGCTCTGTGGCCGTGGGGCCCTGAGCAGCTCAGCCTGACAGCATTTCCTAGAAACATGAACCACAGGTTGTCCACCAAAGCTGCCTTCCCAGGGCTTGTTTACGAGACCCTCAGCCCTGCTCTGGGAGGTTTTCCAAGGAAATTTTACCCTCCCAAGTCCCTCCTGGACAAATTGTTCCCCGGAGTGTTTGGCAGGGAGGGGATAAAGCAGGGATGGGAGTGGGTATTGCCCAGACACCTCGGGGGCAGAAAGGGAATGAGCTGGGATGTTATTTTTCCAGCTTTTCCTCTTCCAAGCTGAGCAGCCCATGGGAATAACCTTGCCTGCTCCTTGCTGACAAGTGGTCTGATTCATCTCCATCCTGAGGAGTGCTCCTGGGTCAAATCCTCAGCACCCCCCGAGGTCAAAGCTCCTCCTGGTTACCCCCAGGGCTGGTGCTCAGCTCCCTGCCTGCTGCTCTGGAACCCTCTCAGGTTCCTGCAGGAACACAAACTCTTCCCTCCTCACCTCGGGGACCCAGGCAGCTCCTCAGGCTGAGGTGGGAGGAGGAAGGAAGAAACAGACCTGATTTTCTTTGTTCGGGGTTTTGTTTTCATGAGAACACATCTGCACGGGATGGGAAGTGTTTGCAGTGCACCCGTGGAGGGGCTGGACACTGATTCAGTAAATGTCAAGTCAGGGAAACAGTGACTTGGCTCAGGTCTGCCATGAATCTCCCCGTTGTCTAATCAGGTAAAGAAAGAAGCAGAAATCAGCCTTGATTCCTTTGACTGCCTCACCTGCAGCTACCTAAAGGGTTTGGATGTAGGGCTTGGCTGTGGCAAGACCTGGATGCCCCTGGCCCAGCCCCCCCTGGGATCCCCAGCCCAGCCCAGGGGGCTCCATCCTGTCCCAGTGATGCTGGAGGAGCCCAGCCCAGCCCTGGGGGCTCCCTGGCTCCAGGTTCCACACAAGCTCAGGACATCAAGAGATTTAGATTTATTTGCTTCTCTAACTGCCCCATCTTCTGTGGATAAAAGCGTTTAATTAGCTGCAGCTTCTGTTACACACCATCACGTTTTCAGGACAGGAGCACAGATATGTTTAAGCAATAGCTGTAGTTGAAGGGTCAAGTTCTGCTGGCTGATCTCTGCCCCATCCCACTTCTTCTGCCTTCTGCTCAGCTGGGAGATCAACCCATCCCTCTGCCTCTCTCTGTCCTGCACGGAAAGCTGGGGAAAGCTGGCACCAGGGGAGGGTCCTCCTGAAGCCAGTGATGCTGCTGGTGGCAGCCAGCCCCTGAGGAGGTGGCTCCTGGAGGTGGTGGCACTGCAGCAGCTGCCTCTTCCCTGGCCCCACTGTGCTCTGTGTGCTGGAAGATGATGGAAAAAAAGTCTTGGTCACAGAGGGGATGGCAACACCCTCCAGGTCAGGAGCAAAATAAAACCTGTTGTCTGGTTCCTGGCAGCTACTCATGGAAAATATGTCTGTCTGTGTGAGGGTCCTTTGTTCTCCTCTGTGTTGTTTTTCACAGCTCCCTTTGCACTGGGCCAGAAGGCTCCAGCACCAGGGGGCAGCTGGGCCAGCCCTGCCCAGGCACCCCCACAGCCCCCTCAGGGATGGGTTCTCCTCTGGGTGGGTTTGGTTCTGGTCCCTCAGCTTTAGCTGGACCTTTGTGATGTTCCTCTTGAGTTTTCTGAGTGTCTCCTCCTCATGCTGTCCTGCTGTCCCCAGGATAAGTGGGCTCAGAGGTTTCCAGGGGCAGGACAAGGTGGATTTCAGAGGAGCTGCACTCTTGGAGCCTGCTGGTGCCATCTGCAGATGCACTCCCTTAGCAGAAGAGGTAAATGATGGCTCTAAAAGCCCAGGAGCTATAAAATCCCCTGCTGGGGACATCCTTCCTTCATCTGCCCTGATCCATCACCTTCTTACCCAGCACAGCTCCCTTGGTCACAGCTCCAGCCCACCAGGAGGTGATTTGGGCATAAAGAGCTTTGCCAAGGGCTCAGCTGGGCTCAGGCACAGCTGCCTGGGGGGTTCCCCTCAGGCTGGAGCACACCAGGACCTCCCGGAGCCACTGAGGGGATCTGGAGCTCAGTGAGAAGCAGCTGCTGGGCCTCCAGTGAGGAGCTGCAGGTGGCAGAGAGCTACAAATGGGCTCTGGGGCTTCCTCAGGGTGTGTGGGGGTTTCATGCAGGCTCAGGGGGCAGAAATGTCCAGCAGGAAATGTTCCCAGTTCTTGGCTGCAGCCTGTGGGGCTCCTGGAAGCTGGGTGCCCAGCTGGAAGAAGCTGTGGTGTGTCCTGCTGTGGCCTCGGGCTCCTCCAGAAGTGTCCCCTCACCCAGGAGCAGGATGCTGGGCAGCAGGGATGTTTGCTCTGAGGTATGGAGGGGACCCCAGGGCAGTGGCAGGAGGGGCAGCTGTGCTTTGGGGCATGCTGAGCTATTCCAGAGGAGCAAAGATCTTTCTGGAAGGCCTCATCGTGCTCTGGGGGCCCTGGAGGAGCAAGGATTTGGGGGAGCTGAGCCTGGGGAATGCCCCCGAGGGGAAATCCTGGGGGTCACCTGGGTGAGGTGTGGGGACAGCAGGACCCTCCAGATGGCTGCTGGAGTCTGATGCTCTCAGGGGACTGAGTGACCCAAGTCTGGTGCAGTGAAGGGGAGAATTACAGTGAATTTTGGGTCTTGCTTTTGATAATGATGGATGCAAACAGGGAAGCCCTGAGTTACCCTTCCCAGGGGAGTGTGGGCTCAGGGTTAAGTCTTGTTCTGCTGCTAAAACCCCAAAGGGTCAGAAGGAGGGGTTTCCAACTCTGCTGGCAATCCCTGGACATTTCAGTCAGGATTTTGTTCCTATTCTTGGCTACCTGGAAGTACCCAGACTTGCTCCAGGTGCTGGGGCAGTGATGTTTTCTGTCCCAGCCCTGCAGCACGCTGTGGTTCTGCTGCAGCATCTCTGGGGCTTGGAGATGCCTCCCCAGAGCAGTGTTTCCCCAGGGGTAACCAACCCCCTGCTCCTTACAGTGTATCCCCAGGGACACAAGGGCTGCAAAAACAAAAATAACGTTTAAAATCTGCTAAACCCATTGCTAGTCCAGTCAGTGAGCACGCAGCTGGCTCAGGTCAGTCCTGCAGGACCCACGTTGAGTTTTGGTACAAAAAGGGAGAGGCAGAAGGTGAGGGGGGTTACTGGAATTTCTCAGTTCGATTCATTTTAAAAACCTGAGGTCACCCACAAACGGCCTGAAGTTTTGGCTGGTTTTGTAGTAAAGTGCTGCCTCCTGCTGGGTAACAGCCCCCTGCTAAAAACTCTGCAACAATCCACTGGGAAGTTTTTCCTTACCTGGAGCCCAGGAAAAGGTTTTGCAGAGGCTGCTCAGCCTGCAGTGGGACAGGGTATCTGGTAAGGAATTAAAAAGCAGGGGGAGATGAAGATGGTTACTCGTTTCTATTTGATACCCAAATATCAAATTTTACACCTGCTTGCCATTTTTTTTTTTTCCATTAATTTAGGGCAAGGCTAGCACATGGTGTGGAGGCCCTGCACAGGACCTGGATAAGGTTTAGAGCTTTTTGCTGAATCTCCCAGTTTAGACTGTGACCTGTTACACAATTAAGTGACAAAAGAATTCATTTATGTTGGAGAGTTTTATCAAACATACACCTGACTCCAACTCCTGGTGCTGTAAGGCAGGAGATGGTCATCAGAGCAAGCCCTGGGTTTGGCAACTATTGGATGAAATGTGTCCACCTCCACTCAGCAAGAATCTCCCTCCATGGCTTGTCAAGCCTTCAGTTCCATTTTGGTAAGTGGTCCTGAAAATATTCTGGGATATTGGTATCCCAACTGTTTGCTGCCTGCCTTTCCCTGCCAGTTTTTTTCCAGCACTATGGGGACAGGCAGCTCCTTGATGTCACTACAAATAATTATTTCCAGCTCCCAGTTGCTTTCCTTTGCAGGAGGCTTGTGGTGGCACAGCTGTGTGCTGGCACCAGTAAGGAAAACCTTGCCCATATATTGCCCACTGAATTTCCTCTTTCTTTTGCTGGCGAGGCCCTGGGGATCTCAGCATCTCCTCTGCCCCTCCTGCTGCTGTGCTGGGGATGAGACAAACTCAACCTTTCCTGCACCAACCCACGAGATGGCAAACAACCCCTTGACAAAGCTGAGCACCCACCCCACTGCTGAGGAGCTCAGGGAACTCCAGCTCAGCTGGCAGGCAGCCCCGCGGGGTGCAGGAGGCTTGGCCAGCACCCACTGCCAAAACAGGTTATTAAAACCTCTTCCACATCGAGGGATGAGGTCTGAGGAAGAGCTCTGGAGGTGAGCTGCAGTCACAGCAGTGTTCAGCATCCTTCTGCTTTCACTCATTCTCTGGAGTGGAAAAAAAAAAAAAAAGTTAAAAAAAATTAGTGTCTGTTGGGATGGGAAACAAAAAACCCCAAGAGCCCCAGCCTTCAGCTGGCACCCAACTTCTGCAGGGGCTGCACTGCAGCCTCCTGGAAAAAATATCTATAAATTTTTTTACAGAAAAACAGCTTTCCTGAGAAAGCAAATACTGCATCTGGAGTGCAGGGTTTGAAGAACACAAATACTCCCTTTCAGCAGCACCTTTTTACATTCCAGGCGACAGAATCCTTGGGGAGGGGAAAGTTTTTTCACAGAGGAAAAAGGTTTTAATCTTTTCTTGCTGAAGATTTCATGCCAGTCACCAGCAGGAGCTTCAGTGGAGGAAGCAAGGAGTAATGCCAGGTGGAGGAACTCCACTGACACCAGCTGAGATGTGGGGAGTGAAAGGTGAAGGATCAGTTCATGTGAAAGAGGGAAGCAGTTCTTTACAAAGCTGTTTCACCCCAAGTTGTTAGTGGTAAGAACCATTCCTCTTTCCTCTTTCCAAACCAGCAGAGCTTAAGGAAACCACCCCCTGGGAACAGTATCAAATAATCTTCATTGTTCCTCTGAGCTGTTAATTTATGAGTCCAGAATTGGAGCCTCTGTAAATCTTTTTCTACAAGTGCCTGACTAATTCCTCTTCCAGTCACACTGACAGAGTAAACCTGTATCTGCAGCCTGAGTAAATTTCAGTAAATTTCCCCCCAGCTCCCACAGAGCTGATGAAGCATCTTTTTGTCACTGAGCAGCCTCAGTTCCACTTCATCCACCAGATGCAGAATGCAGAATTGATCTCTGAAATTATTTTATTGAAGAAAATCAACTTTCTGAAACCTGCAAAGCAACAAACCAGTGGAATGCAAGGCAGACTGCTGGAGCTGGGCTCTGTTCTGCTTCAGAGGCCAGCAGGAACTTCCTGATTACCAGCTGCCACCAGGGTTTTACTGCTCCAGTTCCTGGCATGGTTCCCCCCACACCATCTACCCCTGCTCAGGGAACTCAGGGTTGCTGCCATCACAGATGCTTGTTGCTGACAGAGGCTCCAGTGCCACATCTGCCTGGGCACCACACAGTGTTTTACTGCTCCAGTTCCTGGCATGGTTCCCCCCACACCATCTACCCCTGCTCAGGGAACTCAGGGTTGCTGCCATCACAGATGCCTCTTGCTGACAGAAGCTCCAGAGCCACATCTGCCTGGGCACCACACAGTGTGCAGAGCTGACCCCAAACATCTCAGAAATACACCCAGAAACCCCCCCGGGGTTGGTGGGAAGGGAAGGGGCAGGCTGAGCCCCCCAGAGGGATTCCAAACATCCAAGTGGAGCCTGGAAAACGGGAGCAAAATCAGCCTCAGCCACTGGGGTTGGGAAAAACCCGGAGCTGTGCAGATGCCACCCCTCACCTCCAGGGTTCCTGTTCTTCCTTCAGCCCCTTGGCACACGTGGCTGACTCCTGGGAAGCAGCAAGAGCTCCTTGCCTCCTGCAGATCCCAGGGTGCTTCCACCTTCAGGATAACTGGAGGCTTAGAGATTGGAGCCAAACATGGTTTGGTTTAGTTTTGGTTGTTTTTTTTTTTCCCAGCTCCTCTTTTTATGACTATTTCTCTCATCTTCAGCAAGTCCCCTGGAGTGTACATTGCTTTTGCCAGTGCAGAGGTGCTGAGCACTGGGACTGGCACCTTCTTGGCTGTGTTGGGGGAACACTGAAGACTGTTGGGAGGTCTTTAAAAAGCCAGAAATGTTCTGGGTTGGTGGTGGGATTTTTTATTTATTTATTTTTTATTTTTGAATCCACATACAACTGCTGTTGGAACCTTGGTCACTGGTTCAAACTGGCTCCCTGGCTAAAGGGAGGGAGTTTGGAAAAGGAGCAGGAAAAGGGTGAGCCCAGTGGTTCCTCCAGCTCACCAGAATCCCTGAGAACTGGCCCTGCAGGTACAGAACCTCCCAACTGAATGCTCTGTTGCTATGAAAAAAACCCCTCTGCTCCATTGATAGACAGAGAACAGCCCCCGAGCCCCAGGCTCTGAACAGAAAGGCTAAAGAGCAAACACTGTGTACTCTGGAGCTGGTGATCTCTCCAAAGGGTTGTTGTTAAAACCAGGAATGTTTGACTGATCCTTGTACCTGTGACACAAACCCCGTGACACATCCAGCCATGCTGGATGCTTCCAAGAAGAGCCAACCAGACAGCAGCAGACCAGGCTTCTCTGTGGGTTTGTTTTTTTTTTCTTGTCCTCAGTCAAAAACCCTGGATTTGTCTCTCTCTACAGATGCTTTTTACCTTTTTAGCACAGCAGTGAGCTGCTCCCAGCCTTTGCTCAGTTAATGGTTACCCTGCAAGCCTGTCCCATGGAGGTCACCCAGCCTCACCCTCTGTTCCTCTCCCTGTTTGCTCACCCTCAACAGCCAATAAAAAAATAAAATGATGGCTCTTCTGCAGCCCTGCCCTGCCTGCAGAGCTCTTGGCCTGTCCCACAAGGTCAGAACTCCACTGCTGAGCCTGTCTGACTGACTGTCCTAAATGCATACATAAAATTCCTGTGGATACCTACCTGGAGCAGGCTGGGCTGCTGGGAGGTGTCCCTGCCCATGCAGGGGGTGGGGACTGGATGAGCTTTAAGGTCCCTTCCCACCCAAACCATTCTATGTCCCCTCTTAACACATCCTCTGGGCCCCTCTTCCAGACAGCCGCTGCTGCAGGACATCCCAGCCCTTTCTCCTGCAGTCCCACAGCTCTCTGGCAGCTTGTTGCTGGGGCTGGGATCAGCCTGCTCAGCTATCTGCCTCAGGGAAGAGCTTACAATGTGCTGCCGTCCATCTGCAGAGATGGGATTGAAAGGAGAGGGAGGAGAGGGTGGGCCCTGCTCCACACAAGGCCCCTCAGCCCTTTCCCCTGCTCCAGCCGGGGCCTGCTGAAGGCGGTGAGACCCTCACCTCCAGAGGAACCCAGCCGGGGCGGTACCGCCCGGCATCCCCTGCCCACAGAGGCGGCTCAAACCCTCGGAGCGGGTTTTATTCAGCAGCAGAGCAGCCGCCAGCCCTGGAGCTGTTCCCGGCGGGGGCACCCGGGGACACGGCCCCTGAGGGAACGGCCTCCAGCTCCCCCCTCACAACATGGCGGCGGGGGGCGGGGCAAGAGAGCTGCCACTTACGCCGAGACAGCCAATCAGATGGCGCAGCTGCCCGCGGGGGCGGGATTTACCCCTTGGTTACGGCAGCGGGGAGTTAGTCCCGGCGCGGAGGGATCCAGCCGGTAAGGGCGGGTGAGAGTTCCGAGAAATGACGTCAGCGGTCGGAGTTTCCCGGGCATGGCGTCACGGGGCGGATGCGTCAGACCGGGCGGTGCTGAGGGGCGGCGGGGGGTGCCCCGTCCCCCCGGTTCTGTCCCCCGAGCGGCGGGAGTGCGGGGCCCATCGGGGGGAAGGTCCCCCTCCGCCAAAGGGGGAGGTTCGCAGCCGCGTCCCTGAGGGGGGGCACCCCGCAATTTTTATTCTGAGTCAAAAAAACAAAAAAAACCCCAAAGCGGGGAGATGGGGAGGGCGGGGGAGCGCTGCGGTGATGGGGTTTGCGGGAGTGGTGCGTGTTTTGTCCCGATAATGAGGAGGTAACGAGGTCCCCAACCCTCCCGTCCCGGGTATCACAGTGTGACGTGTGGCACCCCGGGACGTGACGTCACCAAGGAGCGGCAGCTGCTAAAAACCGACATTTTGAGCAAATACACCCGGGAACGGGGGCGGGGGGAGCTGGCGGGAGCCCTCCCGCGTCTAGCCACGGGGTGCTCATGCCGTCAGCAGCTCAAGGAGGGGAAAACCCCCCCGAATCGGTTCGGTGGGATCTTGAGACGGGTTCTGGGGGGGCCCAAAGGTGCCGGGGTGAGGCGGGAGCCATGCAGGGACGGGGGTGCCGGGGTCCTCCCCATCCCCTCCCTTCAGCCCCTGCTTTAACCTTTTATTTCCCGTTAACAGATGAAGCATTTTTGTTTGCCTCCAGCCTGACACCACAACCACGTTGTTTGGGGTCTTTTTACTCAATTTAAATGATTTTTTATTTTTTTTTCCACGCTCCAGGCTGAGCATCAACCAGCCCTCCCGCACCGGTTAGAAAACGCAATTTTTGGACTTCTGTTTCCCCCCGGGGTTCGGGATTTCTCGCTCCTCGGAAAACCTTTCCCGACGGAAATCCCCGTGTAAGGAGCGATCTGCACCCCCCTGCCTCCATGCCCCCCACGGGAAGGCCCACGCGGGTGTCCCCACCGGTGACCGAGGGGGACCCCGAGGGTGTCCGGGGGGAGCTCCTCAGTGTCCCCCGGGGCTGCTACCACCCGGGGGCCGCGTGGTCCCGGTACCGCCGGACCGAACCTCGGTACCGGGAGAACAAGAGGGGGGGGGGG
>JAAWXA010000058.1:1134725-1150485 GCA_038090715.1 Florisuga fusca
GTGAGGCGGCGGGGGGGGAGCGGCGCCAGCTGGTGCCTGACACAAAATGGCGGCGGACGGGCCCGGCGACTGACTCCTCTCCTTCTGCCCTCTCCTGCCCTCTCTCCCTCCCTCCCCCTGCCTTCCTAGGTGGCGATGGCGACGGGGCAGGTGCTGTTCCATCGGTTCTTCTATTCCAAGTCCTTCGTCAAGCACAGCTTCGAGGTGAGCGCGGCAGGGCCCGGAGGGGACAGGGGAGGCGCGGTGGGGCCTGCGCTGGGCAGCCGGGCGGCAAACGGGTTTGTTCTCTTCGAACCTGAAGGGATTTTTTTTTTTTTTTGCTATTTTTTGTTTGGTTGGGTTTTGCTTTTGTTTAGGGTTTTTTTTTGGGGAGGGTGGGTTTTTTGGGTTTTTTTTAAGGTTTGTTTGGTTTTTGTTTTGGGGGGGTTTGGGGTTTTTTTTTGTGTGATTCTGGTCTTGCCGGGCGTAAAGCTGATTTTCTGACGGCCCCGGGGCTTCCTTTCAGATTGTTGCCATGGCCTGCATCAATCTCGCCTCCAAAATCGAAGAGGCCCCTCGGCGTATCAGGGACGTGATCAACGTGTTCCATCACTTACGGCAGCTCAGAGCAAAAAGGTAAGATCGGCTTCGTTATGAACTCCAGCACCTCTTTGTCACTAATGTGCACCGCAGTTTTCAATTCACAGTATTTTTCCAGGCTAAGTTCAACGACCTAAAGTTGAGAAGGGAGGAGTGCTCGTTGCTGCTGTGTAGGCAGTACAGTTCATCCCCGACTTCTTCGGCCGTTGCTTTTGTTTGCTTGGGAGACCCGTTCTCCTTAACTTGCGTAGCTACAAGTCACGAGTATCAGTTCTAGTTTTAGGTCTGTGGTTGTAGTTTTAGGTCTGTTGCTAATTGTTTCTTTGTGTCTTGTAGTTCTCAAAGGTAGTCTGGGGTATGAGGAGCCAATTAGTAGGTTGGTGTGTGTTCTCCGGGCTTCTGAGGGTGTTCAGCAGTCCTCAGGCTTATTTCTTGTTAGAATGTAGCCATCCAAATGTAGCTGTGGTGCCCAGAAAGCATCAGTGGACCAAAGCTGAAAGCTGAGCTTTTCCTGGTGATGAGAGCATTACCTTTTAGAAAAAAAGCAACCCTAGAACTGGGCAAAGTTTGGTTTGGCCTGCAGTGATTGCAGCTGTAAGGACACAGCTTGGATGAGGAATGTGGAATTAATTCCTGGAAGCTGCAGAATTACATCTGTAACTGCAGAAAGTGAGATGGTTTTGTGGTTTTCTTGTGCTGGTGTCAGTGGAGTTGGAGCTGCTGTAAGCTTCCCTGATCTGTGTGCAGGTCTGGAGAAATGCTGAGCTGTGGAGTCCTGCTGAGTGCCTCATGCAGTTCTGTCTGCAGCAGGATGTGTGCTTCAGTGTGTAAAGCAACATAACCTGCCAGTTTTGAAGGAATGGTAGAAGGGAAGGAGTTTTCTAAATCCAAAACTCCTTTAAACCTGTCTTGAGGCAGTTTTATAGTCTGTGAGATGGGAGACATCAGTGTGATGGAGCAGCTTTGCTTTTAGTGGCTGATTGCTTGAAGTGTAAGGTAGTCCCTGGTTCCAGAAGGGTTCAGTTGTCAGCTAGAGCCTTAAATTCAGTTTCATTTCCCTGCTCTGTACAGGAATTTAAACTTTGTTGTGTGGTGTAGGCTGTGAGGAGTAGCAGTCCCTTAAGGGAAACCAGCTGTTTCTTGGTGTCTTCATCCTGGTAATGCTTCTGCTGCATGTAAAACCTTTGCTCTTACTGCCTGCTGCTCCTCCTTCCCTAGGAAGATTTAGGAGGACTGGGTCTTTGCAACTTAGCTTTGTGATTTTAATGTTCTTTGCTTTTCAAAGCTGTTGCCCCCGATGGCCCTGAGAGTTTTGTGAAGTTGTGCTGCATGTGGATTTAGTGGTGGTGGTTGTTGTGCAGCTGAGGGAGCCTGGTTCCTGGAATTGTTGAGGCTGGTTCAGTGGTTTGGAGTGGTTTGGCCTCCATCCAGGCAGTGAAGGTTCATTCATCACACCTGCAGTGCTTTTCTTTGCAATGAGAATACAAATTAGTTGTTCCTTTGTGCTGTGTGGAGGATCAGAGAAACTGAACTTAACCTGTGAACTTAAATCTTTGCAGCTAGGCTGTCCCAAATCAGAATGTCCCTTGTGCATGTTACATGGTGTCTAAATGCATCATGTCCAGAGAAACCCTGCACCTCTACCCAGTAGTTTCTGGAGAAATGGGTATTGTTGCTCTGAGATTCTGAGTGAATCTGCATGAAAGTAAACTTAAAACCACTGAAGTCTGACATTCAGACTCCCCTTTTTTTATTTTTATTTTTTTTTTAGCGAGCAGGATGTAAACGTTTTTTCTGTGCTTTTGACAAGATGACAGTTGCATAAACTGTTCAGTTATTAACTTCAACTCTTTTTTCCCTTGCAACCGACTATACAGCGACCAGCTACATTTACCAAAGCCTGGGTGATGTGGAGTGGTACATAAAGATGAAGCTGTCGTCATGGCAACAGTGAGTGAAGTATGGAAAATCCCCAAGGAGAAGCCAGTGCTCTGAGAATAGGTCACTGGAACCGGGGGACTAACAGGTTGGCCGCTGGTGAACCATTTGGAAGAACTCCTGTATCTTGTTATAAGCTTTTTTCTTTGCTGTCCAGGTTTTTAGAATACTAGCTTTATCTCTTTTTTTGTTGTTGTTGTTCTGTTTAATCTGAAGCTAACACTTAGGCTGTAGTTAGTTTCTCACACACAACCCAGAACTGAACCAGTCAGGCTGCTGTACTTTATTTTTTGCCTCTAGTCTAGTTATTTGTGTTAACTGAAGCTCTTAACCTGCACACAACATCTGAGTAGTTCTGAGTAGGCTTGCTTTCTCCCCAAAACACTTCTGGGGTTTTAGTTCCACTTTCTGGCTCTGTATGTGCTGTAGTTTGACTCCTCAGTCACACACACACACCTTCCCCAGCAGACAGAGGCCTTCAGTCTGTAAAGCTGTCCCTGTAAATCACTGTCCCTTACATGTACTCATTTGCAGAACTGGGAATTGCATTGGAATTGTCTTTCTGTAAGCCCTGTAGTCAACTGAGCTACTGCTAGGTGGTATTTCTAATGCTGAGAAGTAAGAAAAAAGGTTTTTTTAAAGAAAAAAAAGTGTTCTGGACAAGCCTGTTTCCTTTGGGATCTCCGAGCATATGTCATGTAGCAGTGCATGTAAAAATGTTTGTGTGCATGGAGAAAAGCTGGTATGGTGAAATGACTGCTGCTTTAAAAACTCTGTGTGGAAACATCTGTGTTCTGAGCAAAGTGCAACTGCTGTTTACCATGGAGAATGTAGTTTGAAGCTGATTTTATTTATCTCCCATGTGCCTGAAAGCTGCAGAAAGTCCTTAAGAGACTGCAACCAAAGGTGACTCCTGTCATGATGTCATCTCACAAATGCTGGTTTGAGATGCTCAGCCAGCTCTCCTGCTGTTCTTTACTGGTGTTGCAGCAAACAGGTTCATGCAGTTGTTGGAAGTGACCTGTATTAATAACACACACTACCTAGTGGTCTTCAAACTCTTCTGTCAATCCACAGTGCTTGTACTTATGATGCTGGAGACAAATACAGAACTTGGTTTTGGGGGTTTTTTTTGAGAGGTCTGGTCTTGGAACTGAGATCCTGACATTGTGCTGCACTTCTAGAAGTGCTTTTTGCAGTCTGAGCAAAACTACACCCAGGGCACTTTGCCTCCAGAGTACCAGACATTCCAAAGACATGGAGTGTTAATACTGCAGCAGATGAAGGTGTAGCTGTGTTGAGCACTTGGGCTTCCTTTGTCAGGGGGATTTTGTAAAAAAAGGTGTTTGCAGTTGATTTACTGTTCCAAGCACATGACAGTGTGTTAATCTTTTCAGTTGCTACTTTGAAGTTTTGGGACCCAGTTCTGTGCCAGCTTACCAGGCTGGGCACTGTCCTCTGTTCCTACATCTAAAGACCTGCCTGGAGCTCTAGTGCTCATCTCTAAGATTCAAAATAAGCATTTGTGATGCTCCTGGGCCAGTGAGGGACTGAAGCTTATGTTTTATATGTAAGCTTACAAATTATTTTTCCCTGGTTTGTTACTTGGACCTAAAGTTCTTACTTCTCAGACTGAGAACCAAGTGCAGTAAATGCAGCAGTAATGTTTTGAGTTTTATTTTCTTTGTAGGAAATCTAAGAAGTTTTCCAGAGGGACATCTCTGAAGTTTCCAATAATTCTGCATACTTCAGAGTTCCTGGCAAAAGTACTAAAAACTCAGTGCAGCTGGGAACCTGGCTTCTGCCAGTGATACAGTGCAGCCTTCTGCAAATTTTTGTTTTTGCACAAGTGGATAGAAGGCTGCATTTGTCATTCTGTTTCTGGAAATACTGTCTGGATAAACTCCTTCCAGCCTTAGATCTCTGGAACTTGTGTGCCATGAGTGACAGGAGTAATGTGGGATAACAGAGCCAGGCACACTTTCAGGTGCCTTTAATTTTGAGGTCCCTGTGGCTTTGTTGTTGGCCATGTACAAGCAGAGTGTGAACTGCTTGTGCTGCTCCTCTGGCTCTGCAGGACAGTGAACATTCAGGATGCAGTGAGCCTCCCAGTATTCCCTCCTGCACTCCTTGTTTTCATAATCCTGATTTCCTGGCTTAGCTTCCTGAGGATGCAAAGACCTGTGGAGAGCAGTAACCCTGCAGCAGGCTGTTGGATGATCCCATGCAGTCATATTTTCCCACAGGTGATTATTTTCAGATTAGGAGTCATAGCTGCCCTAACTCCTAAATCCATCAGAGGATTTGTTATCTCTGCTGAAGTGTTCTGCTGACAAGATAAGCTGAACCTGGACTCCTGAAATCACTGAGTGATGCCTTGCAGATCCTGTTAATGCCAGTGATCTCAAGATAAAAGCAATGCAAAGTAATATTGGGAGAGATATTACTATAAAACCCAGTATAGTTGGTTAAAACCAGAGGCAAATTAATCCTTTGCACTGATGTAATGGACTTTAACTTGGTTCCTCTAGTCTCCCACTTCAGAACGTTGTGTTCAGACAGCCTTTGTAGTTGCTGAGGTTTCAGATAAAACCAGCCTCTCCACTGAAGGAGTTATATAAAATAAGCTTCAAAAGTTTTTGTTTCTACATTAAAAAACCCCCAATGTATTCCAGCTGGGTTATATTTGGAGTAGATGAAATCACAAACTTCATGAGCTTGCACTGATTGAGTAAATCTTAACTAGAGGATTTACTGTTATAAAACATAGCTAATGTAATGTTTGGGGTGTTTTTTGAGGGAGACAGGAGTAGTAAGGCTTGTACTTGAGTTGTGGGCCCTTCCTGGCACCAGGAAGCTGCAGTAGCTCATCTCACTCCTCCTGGGAGCTGTTTCTCAGCCCTTTGGGCAGAGCAGAGGGAGCTCACCAGGGCATGGTTATACACCCTGATGATTTTTTAGTGAAGTGGGTGGCTTGTTGCACCTTTGAGCAGAAGTAATAAGCATCCTCCCAGGTGACTACAGAATTCTTGGCATAAATTGTGAGTTACTGAAGTTGGGAAGCCAACTCAAGTGCAATTCACCCTTCTTGGGATGGAAACCTAGGTTTCCTCAGGGCTTTGCTTCTCTGTGGCCTATCAGAGAAGTGTGATCAATTCCTGGAACTCTCATGGAATGAAAAAAAGACAAGTTAGTAGTAAAATACTTTGAGAAAACAGAAGCTGCCTTTGGAATCCACTTTGCTTTTTTTTTTTGGTTTGGGTTTTTTTTTTTTCCTTTTGAAGGTCACGTAAAATCTGCCACTGGTGCTTGGGCTGCAACCAGACTGTGGTTTATTAAGTAACTACTTGCAAACCCATTCTGTGCTGCTGTGCTGGAGAGCACGTGGAGTATGTGAGGTGTATTACAGACAGGGAAAAAGCTGGGCTGGTGCAGAGGAACTGGGTTAAAATACAGTGTGGAGTGTTGAAAGCTTAAGTCTAAACATAAAGAAGGACACAAAATGGAGAATGACACTTGTGCATAAAGCATACAGCAAGTTGTTTCAGTTAAAACTTTTTTTTAAACCCTGCTTTATTGCTTTGGATATTCCAGGTGTTGAATTTGGAAGGAGTTAGGAGAGTGAACTCTTGTTGTGCAAATGCAAACATCAGAACTGAGAGGGCAGGGAGGGTGCAGAGCCAGAGGCAGATCTGCCACCACTGCAGAGGTTCAGCTCTTGGCTTGATGAGGCTTTTCCTGTCTCCCAGCAGCAGAACTCTTCTCTGCAGAGCTGCATGGGAAACCACACTTAGTGAAGCAGAAGCTCACTAATTCAGTATCACTAAAAAGAAAAAACCTGTTGTAGCTGCTTCTGCTCTGAGGGCTTACCCAGGAAGGGATGACAGTCAGGAGCCATAAAGGTGCTTGGAGATTTCAGGGTGAAGTTGGATTTTTGTTCCAGCAGCTGGACCATCCTGCTTTACATACACAGTAGCAAAATTTTTTTTTAATTTTTTTTTTTTTTTAATCTGAGTGATCTAAACTGTAGTTAGTCAAAAGCAGCAACTAAACTAGTTTATCTAAACTTGGACAGCACAAGATTAATGCTTAAACTTGCTTGCAGGAGTTGAAAACCGGTTTCTGTTGCCATTAGTTGGTTGGAAGGGAAAACAGAGGTGCTGCTATTTTTGGATATGCAAAACAGTTTTGATTTTATTTCTTGCAAACTATAGGACTCCAAGCCCCCTGATACTTGATCAGAACTACATAAACACCAAAAATCAAGTAATCAAAGCAGAAAGGAGGGTACTGAAGGAGTTGGGATTTTGTGTTCATGTCAAGCATCCACACAAGGTGAGTGATCAAAAGTAATATAATTGTAAATATTAATCTACCTTGCTGACATCACTGTGAGCCGTGGGACAAGAGACACAGGTGTAAAAATGACCTGATTCCTTCTCTTCATTCCTTGGTAGCTGTGATGAATGCTTTGGCCAAAGTGCTTGGGACAAAAAGTCATTTTGGCTTTGGTAGAAACTACTTCCTTGGGAAATGTTAAAGGTGACTGGTTTTGGAGATCACAGAAAAGTAGTAAATAATTATCTGGAGTGGATTGGATGATTTGTGAGCTTGCAACATAGGTTTAGAACAGGAGGAGAGACCATTGTTTGGGCACTCTGGTTGTACATAGTTACTTCCTCACTGTTGCTTTATATGTTAAAACAGTCTTCTTTTTTTTTTTTTTTTCCCCTTTTTTTTCTCAGATCATTGTTATGTATTTACAAGTCTTAGAATGTGAACGTAATCAAACCCTGGTACAGACAGCCTGGTAAGTTGCTATTTTTCCATTCTTTTCCTAGCCAGGAAAATAGTAGCAGAAATAACAAGCCTGCCGATCCCTAGACAAAGCAATGAGCTGTAAGTCATTACCACACAAATCTGTGCTTTAAAAAAACACCCTGGTGCTTGTTTCTGCTTACTATTTTCATGGCTTGATTCCAGCAGAGTCATGGAGAACTCAATTTAACTTTGTTCTTTTTTCTACTCTTTAATTAAAGGGTAGTCCCTGATGGTAAGTCATAGAGCTCTGCCCTCTGCACCTCAGCCCATGGCCTGTTTGGCTGCCCTTCTCTCCAGCCAACCCAGTGCAAGCTCTCATCCGAGATTCACTGAAGTGCTCCATATCCATCGGGCAGCATCTTCTAGTTCTGTCTGGGTCTCAAAGGATTTGTATATTTGCTTTTAGAAGTAACTGTTAAACTGTTTCTTAATGTCTTTGTTGCCTCGCTACTGTGTACTGTAGTCTTTTTAAAGGACACTTGGGGTAGACTTTTTTGCCAATGTTTATTTAGTTTGGTTAACATTGGGCTAAACTCAAGTTTAAAAAAACAAACAAACACACAAGCAAATAGCAGTGCATGCAGCATGTTCCCTCAGAAGCCATACTGGGCATGGTTTTCTGTAGAGTCAATACTCCTGACTGCTGTTCCTTTCTTCCCTGTAGCTGAGTAACTTAGAAAGGGATGGAGGTCTCTGCTGTGTAACTCTCTCTTGGCATGTGTTGCTTGGCAGTGCCACGGCAGTGGAAGGAGAGGAGCTCAGGTGGAGTGGGAGACCCAGTAATTCCTAACTTACAGGTCTTTTCCAACACTCAGTGAGCAGCAAACCCCATGCTTCTCTCTCTGGATGAAGTTCATGTGGCTCAGGCACATGTAGGATTTTAATGGAGTGTTTCATGACCTTGATAGGTTGCATCAAGCCTCTGGAAAATGGTAGGTTATAACTACACCATGCTTTCCTGCTTGCATTGAAGTTTGAAGCATATTGATGTTTAAATACAAAACCCATTGGTGTTTAAAGCAAACAGCTGGACAGATGCAAAGCATTTGTGAGTTTGTTAACTCAGTGGACACTTCCTGGTGTAACTTCCATGCAGGAAGCAGCCATGAGACTGTTACTTGCATTGGGGTCTCAGAACGATGGCAACGGTGCAAACTTCTGGGGTTAAAGTAGCAAATGTGAACAGCAAACACAATAATTCAAAAGAAACCCAATGTTTAAGATCATAGAAAAAATAATAAAGTCAATTGAGTCTCCAGTATTGTTATCCTCTAAAAAAATCAGGCAACCTGAGACTCAGCCTTCCCTGCATCTCCTCTCCTGCAGGAACTACATGAACGACAGCCTCCGGACAAACGTCTTTGTTCGCTTCCAGCCAGAGACCATAGCTTGTGCTTGCATCTATCTTGCTGCCAGGGCTCTCCAGGTGAGTGTTTGCCTGCCTTTAGCCAGCCTTGCCTGTTATTGCTAGTCGTTTGGTTTCAAGAAAACCCCTCAGAGTACTGAGAACAAAAGCCTGCTCTGTAATGTCTCTCACTAAGCCTCTGGCTGTCTCACTTTTCAGATTCCACTGCCCACCCGTCCTCACTGGTTCTTGCTCTTTGGCACCACAGAGGAGGAGATTCAGGAAATATGCCTAACAACTCTCAAGCTTTACACCAGAAAGAAGGTAAGTTTGAGGGGTTTGGTGTTCCTGTTCAGGGGAGCTTGAGCTGTCTCATGGCTGTTACATGTTTGGCAGTGCCTGCATGCAGATCTCCTGATGGCAAAGGCTGTGTGGGAGTCTGAAAACAAATCAGAGAAAGTTGATCACATCACTGGACAGATGATTAAAAATAATTTTCAGAATTGAGATGAAAATGTGAGTTACATTAGTTCTGCTTCTTAACCCCATTGTTACTTTAACAGCCCAATTATGAATTCTTGGATAAAGAAGTAGAAAAGAGGAAAATGGCACTACAGGAAGCTAAACTGAAGGCAAAAGGTTTAAATCCAGATGGAACTCCTGCCCTCTCAACACTGGGTGGCTTTTCTCCTGCATCCAAACCATGTAAGTTTGGGAGATTTTTTCTGAAGAGAAACATGCATAATGCCATTTATGACAAGTGTTCTAAATCCATGTCCCAGAGTGTTAAAAAAGAGAAACTAAAGGTTTGCTTCCCTAGCTGTTAAACAGCCTAGGCTTTCTGGCAGAGCTAAGAAGCAAGGCAGATTTTTTTTATTTTAAAGGCAAATTTTAAAACCAGTTTGAATATCATGAAATAGATTAGAGGGAGGCAGGATGCCTTACTCCATACTTCCACAGGTGGGACAGAAAAATTACTAACAAATACATTGTAATAATAACAGGAGTTTTCTGTATGTTACTGTGCTGTGTCTGGATTTAATGTGCAGTGGGGTTTCATAGCAGCCTTCAGGGTTCCTTTTGCAGCAGGTATCTCTGAAAATTGCTTTCTGTTGCTTGTTGGTTTTTTTGTTTTTGTTTTTTTTTTAATGTACTTGCTCAACTGTTCAAGTCTGGTGAAGGAAGACAGCTTGTGGTCAGGAAATGGAGGAGGGGAGGTCACAGTGGCACCCAAGTGAATAAATTGTTGTAAAGCACATCTTGAATCTGCCAATAAATCTGTCTGAGCTCAGGGGTACAGAGAACAGACACAGCAGAACTGTGGTACTCTAAACTACCAAAAATGTCCAGGCTCTCAGGAGCAGTTGGGTGATGGGGAAGGGTAAGTGCTTGTTACACAGCCTCTCCAGAATGTATTCTGAGAGAGCAGTATTTGGAGCAGTTATTTCTCCTTACAAAGTGTAAATTTCTGACTGTGAAGTTGGAGCCTGGGTTAGAAGAGTTGGGGTGAAAGCTGGATCTCTGGTGGGGCTTTGGAAGGCTTCTCCCTGGCTGCCCAGCTGAGGGAAAGCTGCTGACAGATTTCTGTGTTTTTACACTTCTGTATTTTTAAACTTCTGAAGCTGTGGTGTAGGTCAGAAATGCCTTGTTCTGGCCTTGTGGCTCTTCCATGATGTCCCAAGCCAGGACACAGGAGGAGGTGAATCCATCCCTGGGCTCTGCCAGGCACAGATGGACTTTTTAAGGAAAATAGTTGGTTATTCATTATATTTGTGCCACTAATGCAAATAGGAAATCTATAATTTTACTGCTTAGCCTTAATTTTTTCTATAGCACTGGGAATTAATTACCTGCCAAGGTAACAGTTGCAGTTTTTGTGAGCCATAGGGAGAGCTTTTATTTTGTACCCCTGGTGGTGGAGATCCTGAATGAGCCTGGCTGCTTGGCTTGAAGGTCACCATGTTCTTCTCCCCCCTGCCAGCAGTTGGCTTTAAACTACACTGCATCTCCCCACAGGCATCTCTCTCCACTGCTCCCTTCCAGGAGTGTGCTATAAATGGAGAGATGGAACAAAACAGCAGCTGTGGAGCTGATATTTCCATCCTGTGCAGAGCCTGCTGAAACGTGGATGGAGCACATACCTGTATGAAGTGATGTGACAACCAGTGTGTTCATTACAAAGTCTAGACACAAAATCCCTAATTAAATTCCAATTCTATTCTTAGCTTCCCCGAGAGAAGTGAAAACTGAGGAGAAGTCTCCAGTATCCCTGAATGCCAAAACCATTAAGAAAGAGCCAGAAGAGAGGCAGCCAGCTTCCAAGAGCCCTTACAATGGGTAGGTAGAGATCTCTGTGTGAAAACACATTCCTCTACTGAAGTACAGTGCACTGCTTCTGAGCTGCTTCGTGGGAGGAACCAGTACCTCAGAAGGGTAACCCTGGTTTGGTTTTTTGTCTTTTCTCCCCACCAAGCATGAGGAAAGACAGCAAGAGAAGCAGAAGCAGCAGAAGTGGCAGTCGCTCCAGGTCCAGGACAAAGTCACGGTCTCGGTCACACACTCCCAGGAGGCAGTAAGTGGTTTGGGGTGCTGTGGGAGGGGGAAGGGGGCACATTTTCTTGTGAGGGCTGTCTTCAGAATTAGTTATCTGAGATGCTTCAGCAGTGCTTGGCACTTTGTTGAGGCAGGGCTACTCTTATGGTAGCTTAGCAGCAAGCTTCCAGCTGCTGAAGAGCAGACGTGGGGAGTCTCTGGTCTGGCTTTTGGTTCTGGGTGTGAGGTGGTTCTGGTGGCAGCTGTGCCATTAACAGTTCAAGCTGTAAAATAGACCCTCAGCCTGTCCTGACTCCACATGTACACAAGGGGTCTGTGGTGGAGGGAGTGTAAGGCAGTTCCACCCTGTGCAGTGATCTTCAGAAGGGACCCACCATCCCTGGAAGCATCATGTGGAGCTGAGTCCCCTTTGAGTGGGGAATCAGTCCCATGTGGTGCAGCTTTCTGCCAAACACATGGCAGAAGGGATCTGGTGTCAGTGTTGGCATGATGCCCTGTCTGACTCTTCAGTGCTCTGCCTGTCTGCTCTGGCTGGGGAAGAGGGTGATGCAGTGATAGCTGCTGGCATGAAGTATTTTTTTAATGAACCTTCAGCCTGACATTTAAGTTGGAAACTGCCAGCTCAGATCTCAGTGAAGCCTCCCCCTAAGTGTGGCTGACTGTCAGATTGCTGAAGGAAGAGAGGCAGGAACCAATCTGCAATCTGCTCTTGAGGGGAAGATGGTTGACAAGGTCAAACAATTAGGAAAGACAATGCTCTCTGGGTCTGGGTCTGCTCTGGGCGTTCTGGTTTTAAAGGAACTCAACCCAGAAACGTCTTCTGGAACAGCTGCTCATCAGATACCCTCTGGGAGAGAGTGCTGAATCATGGAATGGCTTGGGTGGGAAGGGACCTTAAAGATCATCCCACCCCCTGCCAGTCCCAGGGACACCTCCCACAGCCCAGGGTGCCCCAAGCCCCATCCAGCCTGGGCTGAGGCACTGCCAGGGATGGGGCAGCCACAGCTTCTCTGGGCAGACAGCCTCTCATTTCTTCAGCAACGTGGGGATTCCTCCATATAATGATAATAATGATGATGATGATAATTTCTCTGAATTTTACCTTCTCCCTTGCCTGTCAGCTACAACAACAGGAGGAGCCTGTCAGGGACCTACAGCTCGAGGTCGAGGAGCCGGTCGCGCAGCCACAGCGGCAGCCCCCGGCGCCACCACAACCACGGCTCGCCCCACCTGAAGGCCAAGCACGGCCGGGAGGAGATGAAGAGCACCAACAGGCACGGACACAAGAGGAAAAAATCCCGCTCCCGGTCCCAGAGCAAATCCCGGGAGCATTCCGAGGTGGCCAAGAAGCACAGGCACGAGCGGGGCCACCACAGGGACAGGCGGGAGCGGTCGCGCTCCTTCGAGCGGTCGCACAAGGGCAAACACCACGGCAGCGGCCGCTCGGGCCACGGCCGGCACCGGCGCTGAGCCTGCTGCCCCCCTGCAGGACACACCCCATGGACTCTGCCTGCAGATCAAACCCATTAGGATTTTAATTTAAACCCAATCTCTTTTTTTTTTCTTCTAAACGCATAGAAGTGTCTTTTTTTGTTTTTTTTTTCGTTTTGGGAAATAAATTGTTACCGACTGTTTTTTTGCACATCATACCTTAGCAGTATCCAGTGGGGGGAGAACAACAATCAGGTTAAACTGTACCTAGTAGAGTTGTGTATTGCTTATTGAGATGAGAAACTGGAGAAGGGGTTTCTGTACAAAAGCAAAACATACCTTATTTTTATACCAGTCAATTGCAGACACTTATATTTAAGTATAGTTATTTGTTTAAACAATGGTGGATACTTTCTTACACTGGTTTTAGTCTGCATGTGGTTTTTTTTTTTTTTTTTTTTTTAAACTGCCTGTTGGATGTCAAATACAGTGAAACTGAACTTAATTTTCTTAATTGCATCACTGACCACGGCAGATTAACCCTGAAGTTCAGTGGGGGGAGCTGTGGAAGAGCTGGATTGTAGGGCATGGCTGGCCTGCTGCAGTCCCAGCTTTCCTCTCCCCCAGCCTGGGGAGAGGGGGGGATTTCTTCCTGCCCCATCTGCTTCAGGCAGAAGCCAAGGAGGGATGAGATCCTGAGATGATTTCCTTTTCATTGCTGGTGGCGAGGTGATGGCAGCAGGAAAGATGTTCCTGGGGTGTAGGGGGTTTGGAAGGGTTTGAGGAAACTCCAGCTCTGCCCCCCCAGGAGTGCTGCAGAACACTTGCTGCTGGAAGCCTGGCCTGGGACACCGTGGAGAGGAGGAGGAATAGGGTTGGGTTCTTTTGTTCCTCAAGTAGTAACAAAAACGTCAATGTAAAGGTTCTTGCTGTCTTTGGTGTCCCTGGTGCTGAGGTGGGTGTGAGGGCTGCTGACACCCCCAGGAGCTGCTTTCCTGACAGGTGTCTGCTGGCTGGGGGTGACCCAGCTGGTACCTTCACCCCAAAGCTCGGGGGGGAGTGAGTGGAAGGGGTGAAGGGTCCTGTGCTGCTGCAGGATGAGTGCCAGGCTCTGCTCCCCACTTCTGCAGAGCTCAGAAGGGAACAAAAATATTTCTTTGTGGTTGAGCAAAAGCTTCACTGGAACTGCTGTGTTGTAAGCAGCTGCCCAGCAGCCTGCCAGGGCCCCTCTGCAGCTCTGCTCTAGAAATGCAAAAACGTTTCGGAAAAAAAAAGGTAAATCTCTCTCTGTTTCTTGGTTACCTCCATGTGTTTGTTTGGGGTCTTTTGGGTTGTGTTTTTGTTGTCCATTTGGTTGGTTTTGGGTTTTTTTTTTGTGGGTGTGTGTGTGTTCCATGTGTTGGTTACTTTTGGGCAAAATGATTTGTTGCTGTGGAAACAAAGGGAGCTCTTTTCCTGAGATCCAAGCAGTCCAGGGCAGTGATAAAACCCCAGTCCTGATAAAGCCACAGTGAGCTCCTGCTCTGTTGAAGGTCAGGGTGTGCCAGGACATCACCAGGATGTGCCAGGACACCACCAGGATGTGCCAGGACACCACCAGGATGTGCCAGGACATCACCAGGATGTGCCAGGACATCACCAGGATGTCCCAGCGTGGCCACCCCTGGGCAGGATCTCCCCTTCCTTTGCCTCATCCCGTGGCCACGCTGGGTGTTCCTCAGGGTCAGGAGGAAGGTGCTGTGCCACCAGCTGGGGGGGACAGCAGCAGGGACACACTGGTGGCAGCAGGAGGTGTCTGTCCTGAGGGAGCAGAGTGCCCCCAGGGCCTGGCTCTGCTGGGATGGGCACCAGGATGAGCCTTGGAGCATCAGCCCAAACCTGAGGCCCCAAACCTGGGCTGAGGGGGGGGCTGCATTGTTTTGACATTATTTTGACACTATTTTTACAAATAGGACTCGTGTGTCTCTCCAAAGACCTCGAAGGGTCCTTGTGTGCTCGTTAAACTCGAAATCACCCCAACTGAGGACCTGAGGGACCTCAAGTGTCTCTGTTGACCTCCAGGAGTCACTTCAGGCCATGCTGACAAATCTCAGTAATTGAGGTGTATTTGGTTATTTTTTTCTCCAGTCACTTACAGGAACCCTTCTTGCCTCTGCAGGATGTGGTGGCTTTGGTGACCCTGCCACTGCCACCTGAATGTCACAGCAGCAGTTCCTCCTTGCAGAGCAGAAGCCATGGATGGAACCCTCAGCTGAAGGACAAGGGCAGATATTTTGGTCCTTCCTCTCCATGGTTCCAGCATCCCCAGCTGGCTCAGGATGTCCCCAGATGGCCACAGGCAAACGTTTGCTGAATGCCAGCAGAGCAGATTGTGTCCTGCTGAGGTGACAGATGGCACCCAGGACACAGCAGGAGCCACAGCCCCACGGTTTGGAGACACCTGAGGAGGACTTGGTCTGACAGCCAGGGGCTGTGAAAGCCTTCGGGTGCCCAAAGTGGGAGGGGAGACAACACTGAGACAGATGTTGTCTGCTGGTGAATAAATGGGGGTGCTGAGCTGGGGAGGCAGGAGCTGAGGGGTGGTGGCACCTCTGGGACCCAGCGTGGTGTCCCCAGGGGCTGCCAGGGGGGGGTTGCTGGGTCCTGCACCCCCTGACACCACAACTGGTGCTGGAGGTCCTGGGGTGGGAGCTGAGATCCTTCTGGAGACCCTGAGGAACTGGTGGGAAACATTCCAGCTGATGGGATCTGCTCCTGCACAGGGTTTGGCTGCACTGGTCTCACCTTCAGGGGTGAACCCTTTTCCTCAGGAAAAAAGGTTTTGTTCAGGAAAAGGGCTTTGTTCAATCTTTTTTGTTGCTGTTCAAATTTCGTTCAATTTATCTGACTGATGTTTCAGCCACAGGGTGCAAATCCCTTGAGTAAATTCAAGCTGTTGTGGCTGCCTTGCAGACATTGCTCGTCTGAGTACATCTTAAAAATTGACTTTTTTTTAAGAGCTCTAGGTGGTTTTGAGGCTTTTTCCCGGGAAGCACGCTGAAGGTGCAGCAGCAGGAGGCCTGGCAGCCTGACCCTACCCAGGGCTGTCTCTTA
>JAAWXA010000058.1:1150503-1189431 GCA_038090715.1 Florisuga fusca
GGGGTTGGGGGGGGGAATGTGGACCAAAAGCTTCAGATGCCACAGCAAGAAAAAGATTCTGAAGAACCCAAGAAGATTCTTGATGGAAATTGCCCCAACAAGGAGGACTTCAGCTCTCCCCAGTGCCCTCAGGTGAGTGCCAGCAGAAAGGTGCAGCAGAAAGTGGGAAATCCTTTTCTGGGGAATCCTGCCCTGGTCCCTGTTCTTTCCAGGAGATGTTGGTGTGATCCATCATCTCACCTCAGCCCCAGCATTCCCAGCTCTCCATCCCCTCCCCTCCCTGAAGCCAGGTAAAATGGCTTTTGCTTAACCCTGCATATTGAGTTTAACTCTCTAATTCCTGTATTACTACACTGTATTAGCTTTCTAGGTTTTACCTGGCTTCAGCCCAAGGCACAAGTCCATTCCTTGAGAGCTCTTGGGGGCAGGATCTGACCCTGGCTCAGCCTCCCCCTGCTCCCCTCTGGAGAAAATACTCTGGGGAAAACCAAACCAAACCAAACCAAACCAAACCAAACCAAACCAAACCAAACCAAACCAAAAACCACTTGTGTCAAGGCAATGACTTTCCAGGCCCAGCTCCTGCCTGGCCACAGCCCAGAAGAAGAAGAAGAAGAAAAACATATTACAGTGCAAGAGGGAGAAAAAAAAAAAAAAGAAAAAAAAATTAAAAGAAAGAAAGTAAAAATAAAAAATTTTAAAAAGAGCATTTTTTGACCCAGGAAAACAACTCCCTGTTCCCAGGCTCCAGCTTGTCCCGGGTCCCCAGAGCAGTTCTGGGGTTTCTTCTGTAGGTGGAAGTGTTGCAGAGCAGACAGGAGCCTCCCTGCACACCCTGCTGGGACAGCCCCAGCTGGAGCAGAGGAGCAGGAGGGGACAGTGTCCTGCCCCAGGGCCACCCCTCATCCCTCAGGGCCCAACACTCAGATGAGAACCCAGCTGGAAGCAGCTGAGCCCCCCTGGGAGGTGTGGGGTGTCCGTGGGTCAGCCAGGAGGGAGCAGAGCAGGGCAGGGCAGGCTGAGCTTTGAGATGCCCCAATTCTCCTGGAAATACAGCCACAACCCCACAGGCACCTCCCTGCCACTGGTGAGGTTCCACACCTGGCCTGATGCCTTTGCAGGGTGATGGGCAACCAGAGAGAACCAGGTGGGGGAGAGGATTGGAGCTCTCACAGGCTGCCCCGTTCCCAAGAGAACAACCTCAGTGTTCTCTCACCCTCTGCTCCCCTCCTCCCCAGGCTCTCCTAAAGAAAGACTCTCCCTCCAGGACCTTTCTCCTTTCCCAAGGGGCTATTTTGGAGAATCCATCTTCTCCTCAGCTCAGATGCTTCCAGACTGCTTCTTGCCTCATCCTCAGCCCCGTTTCAGGGAAGGGATGTGGCTGCTCAGCCTCCAGGCTGCAGGTTTGCATCATCCTGCAAGGCTGTGAGATGTGGCCACTGCTTCCTGCCTTGGCTCCCCCCTTGCTTTTAATGAGGTTTTTGCTGATGAGCACAAGGCTGGGGAGGGGTTTTTACCCCCAGATGGCCACTATCAGCCAGGTCTCCAGGTGCTGGTGATGCTTTTGGTTGGTTTATTCCTCAGGGAGCTGTACATGGCCCAGGACATCTGGGCAGGGCAGAGGGGATGACCCCAAAGCAATCCCAAAGCTGCTGCTTGTGCAATGAACCTCAAGGCTCCTCTTGGACCTGAAGATTCCTCTCTGGGGCCCCTGTGACCACCAGAGCTCTTCAAGGACTCTTCCCCCAGAGTTCCAGGCAAGGACTTGCCAGCTGGGCATTATTCATGGCAGTAAGGTGGTGGAAGGTCAAAATAAATCACTTCCCACGTCACATAAATTGGGAGATGGAAAATCCCGTGTAGGTCACACAGTCCCTGCTCCCCACAGCACATTTTCCACAGCTTTTTTCCTGTCCACTTGGAATGACTCAAACCCAGGAGCTCCACCACCCTTCCCTTCCCCCGAGACCTTCCATGGCCTTCCACCTGAGGACATTTTCCTCTGCACTGCACTGAAACTTTCCTCTCCTAAATGTCACCCCCTGCTTCCCCCCCTGGAAACCTTCCACCCTTTTGCTGATGTTTACCAGCCCCAGTTCTCACCCTGTGCCCATCACCCTTGTGTCTGGGGCCTTCTGAGCTGCAGGGCTGTCCCTCCTTGGGAAGAGGAAGAGGAAGAGGAAGAGGAAGAGGAAGAGGAAGAGGAAGAGGAAGAGGAAGAGAAGACAAGACAAGACAAGACAAGACAAGACAAGACAAGACAAGGGAGGGTGGTGCCTGGTGTCACCTTGTGCAAACCTTCTCCAGTCCCTGCCTCCCACTGACAAGCCCAGGAACCCTCTAAATTAAGGACCTGAAGCAACCAGCATTGCATGGCTGCTGTAGAAGAGTTCAAAGACTTGATACCCACCAAAATTCAGGAAAAAAAAAGGGGTTCCAGGGGTGAGCAGGGTCCCTGGAGAAGTGTTGAGAGGACCAGTCCTGCTGAGCAGGGTCACCTCCAGCTTTTTGCTGGTTCTCCTCCTCAGGGCCTGGGAGCCATGGGGCTGTGCTGACAAAACCCCATCCAGCTGTGCTGGAGGTGCCATTCCTTGCAGATGTGGCCCCAGGAGGAGCAGCTCTGCAAAGCAAAGCTCCCTGTGAGCTGGCACTCCAGGGAACCCAGCAGTGAGGTCCAGGCCCAGCTCTGCCCACCAGGCTCCAAGGTCTCCATGAAATCCCCGCTCCTGGGAGCACACCCTGCAGCCCCTGGGCTTTGCACCACATGTAAACTCACCCCAGATGTTGACCTGGCCTCAGCAATAAGAACTCCAGAGCCAACTTTTAAAACCTCATTTCATCCCGTTTCGTGATTTTTTAAAAAATTTTTTTAACAATGAGTATGGCAAAGGGCTGGACCTCACGATGCTGGCACCCAAACTGCTACCATGCAGGGCCCCCTCTCACCCCCTCTTTGCTAACCCAGCTGCCTCCTCAGCTTCTTTTCTACTTTCTCCAAAAATCATTTACATCACTCACAACCTTTTCCACCCCACTGACCACAGCTCCTGGGTTCTGCCAACCCCTCTGTAACACTTACATCAGCACCTTTGGGAGCTTTGAAGGGTTTCCAATCACAGCCCCAGGGAATGATTTCCAGCCCCAGAGATGATTTCCAGCCCAAGGCAGCGTTTTTCTGCCCTGGCAGAGTTTAAAATTTCCACAAACAAGGAAAGGAAAAGTGAAACTTTCCGCCTTTGCTGCGGTGCCATCCCGGGAGCCTCCAGTTTCAGTTTGCATTCCAGCTGCTCCCAGCCCTGCATGACTCAGTCACTCACTGAATTCTGTCATTTTTTATGGGTTGGTTTTGGTTTATTTTTTTCCAACTGGGTTAAAATAGATTTTTAAGTATCAACTCTAAATCTAAACCATATAAATTTATCATCCAGTGGGGCATAGCAGGGCATCCTGTCAACTTGTAAACCATTCCAGATCTATTTTTTGGAAGGAGGAGGTTCCCCCCCAAAAAAACCCCACCAAGTTTCCCTGTATATTTGTGGGTTTGAGGAAAGAGCCCATCCAAGGTTTCCAGGCTGCAAAGGACTCTGTGTCAGCTCTTGTGTTCTTGCTCTTTAGGGCTGGAGTGATGTCTGGAAGGCACCAGCATCACTCTGCACCCCCTGAAATGGAGGTGGTAACAGGAGAGCAAGGGCCAGCTGGTGCCTGCAGTGGGCTGGGTGGCAGTCACACCTCTTAAATCTGATTTTTTTGAGATTTAAGCAGCACTCAGCCCCAAGCCAGGGCCGTGTGCTGGGGGAAGGGCTGGAGCAGCCTCTGCATGGCCACAGCCAGCAGGCTCCTGCTTCTCTGTGGTGTGTGACAGCAAACAGGAGAAATCAAACCCCCAGGAGAACATCTGTTTGCTCCTGACCTGTGGGGAGATAGAAACCCACCCTGCAAGGCCCAGGTGATGTGCACAGAGCAGGGACACCCCGGTACCAGCCCGGTGGGGCTGGGATCCTGCAGAACCCCCCTGCCCAGCCTGAGAGGCTTGTTGGAGCCCTGAGCAGGGCAGTCCCTGCTGGGACCTGGCACTTTGCCTCCAGGAACCTCCCCAAAGAGCCCCAGAACTGCCCAGGTGGCACACGAAGCCCTGGCCAGCCAGGGACAGGAGCTGCCAAGCACAAGGACAGTTGGGGACAAGGTGTAGTACACACTGCAGACATTGCTCCTCTGAGTACATCTTAAAAATTGACTTTTTTTTAAGAGCTCTAGGTGGTTTTGAGGCTTTTTCCCGGGAAGCACACTGAAGGTGCAGCAGCAGGAGGCCTGGCAGCCTGACCCTACCCAGGGCTCCCGGGGGAAACAGCAATGGGGGGACAGTCTGCTGGGCCAGGGGAGAGAGGACACCTCTGGGGAGATGAGCAGAAACAACCTGCAGGAGCTGGCCTCCTTGCTTGGAAGATTTTCTTGTTTTTTTTCATTCCCTGGGAAGGGTTCGCAGTGCAACACCAGATGCTCACAGTTTCCATCACCCAAATTACATTTCCGGTGTTAAAAACCCTCTTCTTCAGCATTAATCTTTTGCAGGACCCTTTTTATTATCCTATCAAAATTAATTTTCTGCTGTGCTTTGAGGATGAACAACCCTCCCCCCCAAGTGCTGAGCATGTTGCACTCAGCTCCAGGTGTTTGTTCCTCCTGCAGCAGCAGCAGGGACCCAGCCACCTGCACCACCCAAAGACACCACCTGAGATCAAATCTGCACCAGCTAAATAAATCCCCTTTTTTTAAAAAATGGCTTAAAAATAAAGATGCGTGGGTGTTGTCTGAGGAAGGAAACTGCTCCCCATCTCATTCTTCCCAACTTTCTTTTTGTGTTGCACAAGCCCAGGGTTTCTGCAGCACACGAAGAGGAATCGAGAATGTGAAGCGAAGAATTGTCACACAGCACAAGTGTTGCTCTAAATGAAAAGGGAAAAAATGAAAAGGCAGACAGACTATGTTTTTCCTGATTAATACATTTTAATGCTATATGACTTTGGGGCTGGCTCCAGGTTCTATTTTCATACACTTGCAACACTGCTAGGATACTGAGAGGCAGTTTTTATCTTTCTTTTTTCTTTTTTTTCGGAAGTCTAATTTCTTCCTTGCTGGAAAAAGCCAGAGGCTGGGATCCCAGAGCACACACACACACCAACTCAGCTGGAAGGCTATTTATCATTTTTTTAATACATGAGGCACATTGCTGCTTTATTTTGTAACATCCTATTAGCAGTAGAAGTTGGCTACCTCTGGCAAGCACTCAGAGCCAGGATGCATCTGGCAAGCGCCCCGGGACACACAGCAAGCAAGAGCTCCATCTCCTGCCAAAGGGGGCAGAGAGAGAATCCCTGGACTGGAGTCTTTGGGCACTGTGGGGAGCACAGAAATCCGGGGCTCCTGTCAGTGGGATAACCCCTGAGGAGGCACAGAGGGCTTCAGAGGGGCTGACTGCTCCGGGGAGGGCAGCACAGAGGGTGGGAGCGGGGGTTACCCCCACCCGGCAGCCTTTGAGGGGGGGATTAATCCTCTATGGAAAGATTCAGGGCTGCACAAGTGACTTGTCCCTCACCAGGCAACAATATTAGCTGTGTCAAGGAGGAAACAGAAGTCTTGGCACGAGACAAGAGGAAGGCAGCCTGGTGCCATGGGACATTGGCTGGTGAGCTGGAGTGGCAGCAGGGTGGCTGAGCGCCCGGCCCCGCAGCGCTGGCTCCAAGCTCAGGTTTTATTGGGTTTTCAGTATTCCCTGGTGCTGTGAGTCCTGGAGAGCAAGGTCCAGCACATGAAGAACTCACTTCTAGCTGACCCTGCTGGGCGAGATGCCTCCAGGAAGGTGAATTTCCTGAAAATGTGGTGAGACAAGCAGGCATCTGCCCTCCCCAGGGAGCTTTCTGCCACTGTGTTCCAACCCAGCACAAGAAACACTCTGACAGCTTTCCTGGGCTGTCTGAAATTAATGCAATTGTTTTGAAAAGGTTTCCTGACATTTCTCTATTTTGCCTATTGCTTAGCAGCAGGCTAAGTTCAGGGCTTGTGTGAGGGAAGGGAATTATTTGTTCTTGACCTGGATCTGAATTTGTTCTTGGTTGGGATCCATGATTTATGTTCCATCACAGAGAAACAATATTTCTGTGACTGCTCTCATGGTTGTTTGTTTTGTTTTTTTTAAATGCTATTTCTTTCTTTACAATTAATGACCACACAGTCACCCTTGACTACCACAGCTGCTACAGGACGTAAACACCAAAGTGGTGGCCAGGCATAAAATCAGGCAATGGCATTTAGTAGATTTACACCAGTTTAAAAAAAATAAAATAAAAAAATCTCACCAGGCTGCATAATACAACCCAAAACTGTAATACAACTGAATTTTTCAACTTCAGTTGAAATACAACCGAAAGCTGAAATACTGCTGAAGCTCATCTAAAAATTTGATGGAAAAATCTATTTACTGGGGCTCTGACCCCATCGTCCTGAGAACTGCCTGAAAAATCTGTTGCTTTGGCACAGGGGAATGGTGCTGCTCCCCCCAGACACAATGCCCAAGAGCAGAGCCCCTTATCCCAGGAGCAGCCCCACTTTTTATCCCAGGAGCAGCCCCACTTTATCCCAGGAGCAGCCCCCAGTGCTGCCCAGGATCACCAGGACTTCTCAGGGCTTTTCCTGCTCCTCAACAAACCCACAGCTCTACAGCTTTGGCAGGAAAGTAAAAATATCAATCCTCCTGGGTAACAATTCGACAGAGAACTCTGGCACTAAAAGCACACTTATCACAAAGACATTTTTCTCAAGAAATTCAGGAAGCAACAGATTCTGGACAAAACCTGTGAAGTCTGCAAGTGGCTGGAGCTGGGCAGAGCTGCGTGCGGAGGAAGCGGTGGCCCTGCCAAGGGCTGGGCTGGGGGCATGCAGGGCTGCCAGTTTCATGCTGAGTGATGTACACCCCACAAGCAGAGAGCCTCACTGCCCTAAGCAGCATTATTTGCAAACAGGACATTACTCCATTAAACAGTGGCAAAAAACCTTGACTGAGCAAACGGCGACGTTTTTACACCAGAAACGAGCGATTGGGTTCCAGGGGAGAACGCACAAAGCAGGAAAATCCCAACAACACACAAAGAGGACAATTCCAACACAGGGGAGGGGAAAACAGGGTCTGTAATTGGCAGTAGTTTTGATCACACCTATTGGAGATGTGCCCCTCTTGGCTACACACTTCTTTCCTTTCTTTCCACTTCTCTGGATGGGGAACGCAGGCAGCGCGTCACGACACCGACACACGACGAGACATTATTGCACCAAAACCACATCAAACTTTGACTTCATTTGGAGTTGTAGCAACACAGGGTTGGCGGTGGCTGCTCCTTGCCCCCGGGGGGCCAGCAGTGGTCACCCCAGGCTGGGTGCCCAGATGGTCCCGGGGTCCCTCAGAGCTGGCTCAGTTGCCTCCTGACGCCGGCAGCGATCCTGCCCCGGGGCTCGGTCAGCGAAGCTGCTCTGCCCCTGGAGGGAGGTGGGGGGCTGAGGGCTGGCAAGGCCACCCTGCCACTGCCCGGCCGTGTCCCCCTGGCCGTCCCAAAGTGTCCCGAGAGATGGATTTCCCTGCCAGTGGAGGGGCTGGAACGGCTTTTCTGCCCATAATCAGCCAGGCGGGGGGCGGAGGAGGTTAAGCTGCCCCGAGCCAGGGAACAGGCAGATAAGGGGAAGTTTCCACTCAGCTTTTTCAGTTCCAGCACTTGTTCCCTGGCTCGAGTCAAAGCTGCAGTCAGCTCATAGCGTTCCTCGCACTCTCTGCGTACGGTTTCCTGGAGAAGGGTGTTCTGCAAACAGAAACAAACACTGCCCTTTACCCAACGCCTCTGCCCAGGAAAAAAGGCTCAGCCCCAACCCTCCCCGGGCTGCAGGCACACAAACCCCTCCAGACCCCAGCTGGGTGTCTCCCAGCCCATCCAGCACCATTTGCAGCCCCTGCCTTCCCTCGGGGGACAGGGGAGATATCAGGGGTTATTTCTCATCTCCTGCTCGGGGGGAGCTGGGAATGATAAAATCCTCATCACAGAATGGAAGGGACCACCAGATCATCTACCCCAACCTCCCTGCCCTGGGGATGCTCATCCAGACAAGGTTGCCCCAATGAGGGTTCCTCCTTCCCTTGGGAGACAGGGAGGAGAGGGATCAGAGGTTATTTCTCATCTCCTGCCCACCCTCCAGCTCAGGGGGAGCTGGGAATCATAAAATCCTCATCCCAGAATCATCACCACGGAATGGAAGGGCCCCCAGAGATAATCTACCCCAACCTCCCTGCCCCGGGTGTGCTCATCCAGACAAAGCTGCTCAGATGATGCTCATGGAGAGCAAAATGCCAGCTGGAGCAGCACTGCACCCCTTCCTTCTGGGAAGGTGGGCAAGGAGTTCCCACACCCCTCCTCCTTAAAGAATTGTACACTGTTTTGGGGGGGGTTTTTTGTGCCAGCACTCTTGGTTGCTAGTGGCTTCCCAAGGAATTGGGGTAAAAGATGGTCAGGCTGGTGGGTGGCAGAGCCCTGGCAGGTGACAGCCAGCTGGTGAGGGGCTGCTGCTGGGCCTGAAGCAGATGACTGGGAGAGTTTCTGTGTCACAGAAGTGGCCACCGTGGTGTGTACAACTTCTGTGTGATGCTCATTTTCTTGGCTTCCAGATGGAACAGAAAGTAAACAGAACACAAGGAGCAGCATCACTCCGTTGATTCATCCAAGTCAGACCTACTGAAAGCAGGAAATAACCACTTGGGGTTCCTCTAGGCAAGGAACTGCTGGTGACACCAGGAGGTCCTTGAGACTGGAGGGGAAAGAACCACCACAGAATCTCCAGCAGGGAGTGATGGTGGAAGCAGGGAAGGACCCAGCCACCCACAGCTCATTGCCTGGGCACAAACTCCTCTTGAGAGCTGGAGCTAGGAGCTGTGTGCTGGCTCTGACCACACATCTTCTTGGGGGGAGGGCAAACATCTGTATTTCCAGTTCTCTATGTGATTCAGACAGTGCACGAGCCCAGGGAAGAAAATGTGTAAGAAGGATAAACTCAATAGCCCCTCTTCTTAATATCTGGAAGAGCAGAGCCTGGTGTGAGCAAAGCCAGAGCACAGAAGTGTGTTCCCACCACTCTGGGAGGTGCTAAGCTCTCTTCAGCTAACGGGAGGTTACTAAAACAATTAATTTTTGCCTGTGTGTTCCTCTCAAAACTTGAAAATTGATGGAGAAATGAAAGGTCCTTTGCTGACCGATTTCTTTAGATTTTAGAATTTTACTTGGGTCAAAGCATCTATGGGTACAGAATGACAGAACATCTCCTCAGGCTGGACCTCTGTGCCATCTGTAAGCAAAGAAGCTGCTGGAGAAGCAACATAGCTACGTGCAGAGGTAGAGGTGGGACTGATGTAAATATCCAAATTATTGTCCAAACACCTTGACTCTGCAGAACAACTTAGTGAAAGAAAGTCAAATGTTACTCTCCCTGCCAGCTTGATGGTCACTGATAGTCCAGGAGATGGTTTGGGAAGTTTGGGAAGTGTTACCTGCAAATCTGAGGCAGTTTCCTGGCAAGAAATTTCTCTTCAAAACCAGTTCCACCACTCTTCTCTCCCCATTTCCTAGCACAATGCTGTTAGAGGAGGGACTCTGCTTCAGAGTGGGGAAAGCTCTCAGGAGTGAGGGAGTTCCTCACCACCACTCATCTGTCCAGGAGCCCTTTCCACCAGCACAGAGCAGAACAAGTGCCAGCACCATTCTGATTTCACCAGCACAGTGTTCCTGAACCTTTTTGAAGGAAGAACTAAATATCAAGCCAAGCCCTACTTCAGCTCAAGGAGTTTCATTCTCACTGCTTACCCTTTTTTCCTTCTGCCACTTAATTACTTTGGGCATTCCAGCCCAATCTTATCTGCAGTGCTGCTGTTATCACACTTCTCATGGAGCAGCACAGCTTGCTCTCCTCCCTTCCCATTCTATTCCAAACATTCAGCAAATGCTTGTGGCAAGAATCTCCATCAGTCAAGTTTCTCTTCAAGTCTGATTGGTTTTTTAGGCATTCCTGTGCTAGAGAAAGTGGCTTTGCTGGTGGGAGGTGGGACCAGCCATTCCCAACAGGATTACTGTCCTAGGGACAGCATGGAAAGGTTCCCTACAAATAATTTCCAAAAGAAGCAGGATTACTGGGAGGACTGCTGCTGTCCTGCTGAAAGAATGAGGAATGTCCATGTCTTCTACTGTACAAAAGTGAAAACTGCTTTATTGGTTACTGATGCTTATGGAGCAACGTGTGAGGCTACAGACTAAGACAAATGTCTTGCAGGACCTAAAAACTAGATGTATTTTCAAAATAAAACACTAGTTCCAGTGCTTGCTGAATTACAGCTTTCACACAGCTTGTGGTATATCATATTTTTGTGATTAGGATGGGTGTGTTCCAGAAGTCTTTACATTTCAGTGGTTCTTCACTTGACAGGCTCTGAACCCTACGTGCTTTGATGATTTTAGAAATCACATGTCTCTAAGTAAAACCAGCAAGGCATCTCCTCAGTCATGCTCCTACCTCCTCTTGAACTTGACTCAACTTGTGAATCAGCTGAGTCCTCTCCTGGGTTAATTTTTCCAGTTCATCTGACTTGTGTTTGATTTCTTTCCTCACATTATCCCGAAATGATTCATTATTGTTCTTTTCCATCGTCAGCTGAAATTCAAGTTCTGTGATCAGTCTTTTAAGACTCTGAATTTCTTTTTCCTTCTCTTCATCTTTCTCTGCAAGTTTGATCTGAGCGTCTTGGAGCTTCTTTTCCAGAATTTCTGTCTCCATCCTTAAGCTATTGGTGGCACTGGATATTAATCCTGGTATCTGCAGCATTTGACAAAAATTGCACCAGTCTAGGTTCAGTGGGTATTGTTAGATATGTAGGGTTAAAAGTATCACAATGTCACAAATATTGACTTTGGGAGAAAAAAATACAAATGCAAACATAGCTGTACTTAGAGACCAAAAAACAAATTCTTTAAATTGCCATCACACCCTGAAAGGACACCTGGGAGCTGTAAGCTAATCAAAACTCACTCAGGACAGAAAGGTTTATTGGTATGCCCAAGATCAAAGAGATAAAAAGAAGCAAAAATGGAAAATCTCAACTTCTTTACAGCAAGCCAGGATTTCCTCAAGGTTCTAAAACCACAGTCAAATACCTGTACAGTGAACTGAGCCAAACTGCTGCTTGCAGCTCTCTAAAATGTAATGTGACATAATTAACCACAATTTCTTCAAATTTTTTTCCCAGAATTCTCAAGAAATGTGTCAATTAATTTGAAAACTAAGGCTCTAGGTATATTTTTCAATTTCTGCATGAAACTTCCAAACCTGTAGGTCTGGGTGGCAAGAGCCAATGGTGTGATACAGCCACCAGTACAGACATGAATGCAGCTAACTGGGCACCTCACTGGTGCTGAATGAATGTTGAGTTCATCAAATTAATTTTTAAAAAATCAATTAATTTAAAAAAAAACCACCAGTGTGGATGGTTCTGTGACAATGTGTCACTAGTCTGAAACATTCCCAAGCTTTTAAAAAATTGTATCAGCTTAAAAATAACCTAACAACTACAGTCTCTGGGTAGAGATGAACTCTGGGAAGGGAAAATGTGAGAAAAGGAAGAACTTTCACAGCATTTAACTTTAACTAGAATAGTTAGTTTTTATCCTCTTCCATTTTAAAACAAGCAAAGAAAAGCAAAAGCAAAGCTACATGCCATATACTAAGACTGGGAAAAATACTGCATGATCTAGTTTTTACTCCTTCACAGAACATTTTTCAACAGTTATCATTATCTGCTGCACAAAACTTCTCTCTGGTGTCACCCACCTTCTTCTGGAGCTCCTCCTGGTCTCTCTGATATTTTGTGATTAATTCTTGCTGCTTTTGCCTCTCAGTGTCCAGTTCCACTCTGGCCTCCTCCTTGACTTTAAGAATTGCTTCTTTGTGTCGTGCTTCACCTTTAGCCAGATCAATTTCCATCTAGAAACAAGTTGATTTTTATTTTTTTTTAATGACATGCAGCAGTGTAGCTTATAATATTGCTCATGTTCCACAGGGCCAGGCAGCAAGGAGAGCTCCTGCCCCAGAGCTGGGAAGATGATGTCCCACCACCAGCTCATCCCAGATGCCTACATTTACCTGGTTGAACTTCACAGTACATCCCTGTGAGACCAATGAATTACAAAACCCTCAGCTGGTTCTTCAAACAGAGGGTTATTTTGCTGGAAGCATTTGAACTGGAGCTAAAACTCAGCTTGTTATTATTTTCAAATGCAGCAAAATGATACAAGTCACAGCAAGTGACATCTACAGTGCTACAAACAGGCCCTAAGCTCAATATTAAAATATAAACTCAGTATTAAAATATAAATAAAATATATTAACTCTTAAAATCCTTTTTTCATTCATGTTCTTCCACCCAGTCTTAACAGTGAATTGCAACTCACAATGCAAAATGTTCTGGACAAACTCTGGACCAAAACCTGGAGAAATGTAACAAGAGAGCTGCAAATTCTGGGTAAAATATCTCAGCCCTTGAGGCATCTCCCATGTTTAATATAATAAACTCAGCTTTAACAATTCACCCATCACCTCCTGAAAAGAAAGGCCTGGAAGAAATGCTGGAGGCTGGGTGCTGAAAAATGTTCCTCCTGAAAGCAGGATGCTAATGTTGTACCTCTGCAGGCTGGATTCTGATGGCCTTAATTGTAGCATATTGACAGAACAGTCAGCAGGCACAACACTAACCTAATTACTTAAAATTATTAAAAGCAGAAAAGCACAGAATGAGCTTGATTACAATTATCTAATTTCACATACCACTGATGGGCAAAAATATAACAAATGCCTTTAACTCTTTTAGGGGAAAAGATAAACTGGAAATATTTTCATTAACTTTTAAATAAAAATAGACCAAATTATGGCAAAAAATTCCCCCTGAGGTTTAGCTCAGAACTGGTGTATTTGTGATCTCAGAGCAGGCTATTACTGTTGTTATTATTACAGATATATCTTCTCCTTTGCCAGACATGGGAATTAGGATTCTAACAGCAGAAAACCACATTTATCAACTCTAACATAGAACCACATCATATGTTGGAGGCTACTTGATTACAAAGACAAAAAAAAATAAAGGCAGTATAAAAACCTGAGCTCAGCTTGAAGGTTTGCCAAACCTTTTCCCCACTGGAAGCCAATGAGGGTGATACCCAGGAAATAAACTGCCAGTTGTCTTCACAGCAAGTACAGCTGCAACTAATTCTCCAAAACCACTTTTATGTCCCTTATCAGTTAATATTTTCTAAAAATAATCCATAAACTGAATGGCTACATCAATCTTAACATTTTGTAGAAGAGATTATCTGTTTTGGTTTGTTTTGTTTCATTAAAAGAGTCGAAGCCTCCTCTGTATTTTACATAGAAAAGCAGAACACTTTCTACTTAATGCAATGGCACACTGACCCACAAACGAGATAACTTTGTCTCTTTGTCACTTTTCTGACTCTTTCTGCCTGATGAGAACATTTCCAGAGCAGTTTAGAGGCTGTGAACCCAGAGCTGTGGTTGCTCTCTCACCAGCAGCAGCCTTTACCTGGTTTTCATGTCAGGCTGAACAGAGGGCTGTGTGACCTCACTCCAAAATCACACCCTGAGCCACAGAGGGGAGGAAGTTTTACACAAAACCTAACTGATGGTCATTGCTGGTAGTCCTGAGTTTATTCCTGAGACTACATAAAGCTTGCAGACACGGATCACAAACTGGACCAAAACCCAGTCACTTTAGTCACAAACTGTGTAAGGCTGAGATCAGAAGAGCCAGAGGTACTGTTCAGCATGATTTGCAACTTTTCCTTCACAGATTTGAGAAAAATCTTATTTAAAAGTTTAAATAATGTTATAATTTAATTTTTGTTTGTTTGTTTGTTTGTTTGTTTTTAATTTTTAGAAAAATTCAGAAATCTGCAGCCCACACCAGTGCTGACACACACCAGGATGCTGGTGGCCACCCTGGCCACTGGGGCACATGCTGGCTCATGACCAACACCCCCGGGTCCTTTTCAGGACCTTTTCAGCTTTCTATTATGTTGTATCTGACATCCATGGACCAGGACTAGACCTAATCCTCTTTCCCTCTCTGTTCTCCAACCAAGCTGTTTTCCCCCTCATCCTCTTGTGATTTCTTTTACAGATCTGTTTTACAATTAACAAGTTTCAGTTTCAGGTTCAGCTCAGCTGGCCTGCCAGCAGGGAGGCTCTGCCTTCCCTCCCTCCTGCCAACCTCATTTGTTCTGGAACCTCCCTCAGCATCAAACACCCTTTCCTTGGAGCTTGTGTGGGACAACAGTCCCCAGAGGCTTTTCCTGCTGCTCCCCCCTCCTGCAGAGCCCCTGGGAAGCCTGGAGCTTCACGTTTGCACTTCAGGAGATGGGTATCAGGCTTCCTGCACCCACTCCTGACAGCTAACTACAGCCAGAAAAATGAATTTTAAAAAAATAAAGAAGAAAAGGGTGCCAAGTGTCCATCCAACCTTACCTTCTCCCTCCAGTTATCTTCATCCCGCATCTTCTGTCGCAAGGATTCCTGCAGCTGCTCTGTTCTGTTCTGATGAGAAATCAGCATTAACTCCCTAGAAACCACAAAAACTCATATGTCAATACATGCTCTGCCCAGACTGCTGGTCTGCCATTCCCTGGCAGTGAAGTCCTTGGTGGCAAGGGGTTGGCTTTCCCTCTGTTCAGCATCCTCAGCCACCCCTGCCTGCAGGCACAGCAGCAATCACTCCTTGGCATCTGCATCACACCACCACCATTTTTTTTACACAAATTTAAACCTCATTTTTAATCTTTCTCAAGCCAAATTGTGCAGAGCACGGAATGACTGTTGCAACATTCAAACCAGAAATGGTTGTGTTGTGTGAACTCGGAGTATTACTATTGGTAATTAAAAAAATGTAAGAGGTTTTGAATTAAAAGCACTGAGTGCTAGAGTTACTGTGGCTCACAGAGCCCTGGAGAGTTTAAATTCTTGTAACTTAGATTACTAGCAATGTGCCACCTGGAACAACTCCCATATCTGGGCTTTCAGGAGAAGGGAAGTACTCTGAAATTAACAGGCAAGATCTTCTCATGCAGGTACCAAAGCACAGGGAATATCCAAACCCCTTCTAACATGAGAATGATTGCCTGTTGGTGTACATCACTCCCAAACCCCACTGCAAAAGCCACTTCTCAGAGCCCCTTTTCCACTGCACACAGGTCAGAGCAGTCAGGCACTGATGTGCCTTAAGCAGGGGACAGCACTTTCCATTCTGCCAACAACAGAGAAGATAATTTATCAGCAGCTGAAAACGTCCTGGTGGGAAGCTGTCCATGCACTGCACCTAATCCACACCCAATAACCTGGTTAAGGTTTGCAGCCCTGGTACCTTTCTTGCTTCAGCATCACCACCTCTTCCTCAGCTTCTCGAAGAAGAACTTTAACTGCTTCCAGTTCACTTTCTGATCGACCAGTTCTTCTCTTTAGATCTTCTTCTTTCCTCTCTTTCTCAGCCATTTCTTCCTGTAAATGTTTGCAGACTTGCTGGCAAATCTGAAGAGATTCCTCCTTTTCCTTCAGCTCTTTCGTAAGTCTAACAAATGAAATAAAAATGTTACAGTTACTGTATTCTTATTTACAGGGGGATACTAAATAGAAATAATTTGTACCTGGAAAGGAAATCAAAACATGCATTCTTTATGAGGTTAAATCCAGTGACCTGAACACAAAAATAGAAACTGAAACCAGAAAAAAACCCAGTGCATTTAAGATGCATTAAAATAATTTTTTTGCTCTCACTGCTCAGAAATCTGCACGTGATGTTTGGGACACACAGCTTCAGCATTTACCTTGACTCAGTAACTCCATTGTCATATTTCATTTTTTTCAGCTCATTTTGACAGGCATCAAGTTCAGCTGATTTCACCCTGAGAGAACACCAAAGACACACGCATTTGTCCACAGAAATTACAGCTTCTCCTCAGGCACCAACCTGAAACTCAGGTTTATTGACACATTATCTAACTTGCATTTTCTGTGTTAGCTAAAAGGCAGATAGCAGAACATTCTGTTAGCTTTCAGTAATTGGAAGTTACACTTTCAACATCAGCTCAGCCCAACCAAGGATCACAACAAGCTGAACGTGGCAAACAAGAAAGGGAGATCTTGCAACACTGATGGAAGTTTCAAGATAGATATGATTAAAAATGAACAAATAATAATTTAGTGGGTAAGAGGGCTGGACACTTTGCACATTTCTTGTCATTATGTCACTGTTTCAGCAGCTAATAGCCATGGTTAAGCTTCATATTTACATTTAAACAGCTACAGACTAGGTTGTTTTATTGAATCGTACACAGTGTGTTGAAATTTCAATACTTCATTGGGAAACCTTTTGCTGTTTGTTTAAGTGTGTCCATGAAATCCTTTTTTCGCACTCAATACTTGCATTATCATCAAAATACTTTGTTGCTAAGCATTCCAAATATTTGCAACTTCATTATGATCAGTTCTTCTGAGGGCAGGAACCGAAACCAGAAAGGACACGGGGTAAAAGAATGAACCCTTGTTTAAATTTCAGGAAAAGGGACAAAAAGGATGATGAGAGCTGGTGGCAGCACCAGGGCATTACTCTGCAGCTGAATATTTGAAGGAGTATTTTTCTTTTCCAGTGGTGAATGACAAAGGTTGCTGCTGTTCCTGCTGTTTGCAGGTCCCAGTGGGTGCTGGATGGGACCCTGGAGGTCGCCTGCCCTGATGTGGGAGCCCCATACAGCCCCAGGAAGGGCACCAGAGAGTCAGGCTGAGCTGACTTCTCCTCCTTGTTGCTCATTAATCCTTCCCCAGCCAGCTGGTTAGAAACACAGGCCCTTTAACTTGGAGATAAAATATCTTCTCTGTTGGTCATAACCTCCTCCCATCACCCCGACAGGCAGTGCTCTGAAAAAGAGGCTCACAGCTTCATGCAGAGCAATCTAGCAAGCAGAAACCTTACACGAGCAGCTTCTTGTAGTGATCCATCTCTGCTGTTACTTTCTGCAGCTTCAGCCCCATTGTCTCCACTTGGTTTGTTAAATCTGAAAACAGAAACGTGGGTTTAAAGCTGAGCACAGAAACATGGGGTTTGTGTCTGTATTTTCCTACACTCATGTTTGCCTCTATTGTGTTTTTGCACCTCAGCCCTGGAACTCCTTGCTCCCAGCAGGCAAAGCAGCCCAGCCTCAGAGCCACACAAACCTCCTGTCCATGAGTGGTTTTAGGATTTGTTGTATTTTAATTGATTTCTCAGTGCTCACCAACCCTACTGCCAGTTGCCTAATCTTAAGAAAAACAACTTGCTTTCCTTGAAAAGGGTGGAATGCTGTCATACCCCAACAGGAGACCCTTCCAGGAAACTTCAGATTCAGCTGAAGGTAAGTATGAAATGCTTTAAAGGGTTGGATTTGTAGTGCTGAGAGCAAAACTATGCAGGAAGGTGGACACATAACCTGCTAATGCTACAAAAAGGCAGTGACCCTGACACCCTGGTACTACAGGTTTCTCTTTGACACTCAGCTAAATGTGGACTTTCAAACCACACCAACCAGTTTCCATCTGGAGATGCAGAGACCCGCACCTCCTCTTTTCCTACTTGGATTAGAGGACACTCCCAGCTCTTCCCAGCTGCAGCCCTCTTCTGATGCTGGCTCCACCTGGATCTTCAGAAGGCAGCTGGATGCCCCAGCTCCTGCTTCTCTCTCAAGAACTGCAGAGCAGACAGGGGCCCAAGCCAAACCTTTGCCTTCCCCACCAACCAGGAGTGGTGCCAAGTACCCAGGGGATGGGTCAGACCCCATGCAGTGACCTTCCTTTATTTTCATGTCTCCCCCTGAGCATCCTTCCACCAGGTGTATGTTCTGTGCCCTTCACCAAAGGGAAATAATTCAGCTTCAATCTCCTGTCCCTCCCCCTTTGCCTGGTGGGGTAACAGCTCCAAATGTCGGCAGAAAAAGGGGAGACCTGGGGTCACCCAGCAAGCAGATGTGAGACAGAGCATGTGGGAAGCAGAACAAGTTGTAGTGCTGTGGGACTGCTTTGTCTGAGCAGCTGAAGAGCACATTGTGGCAGATGAAGCCCAGGGAAAGGAGAGGCCTCTGCCTGCCCTCCCACCAGGAGCCTGCTGCAGAGCAGCTTGCTGCTGACAGCCCCTCTGGACAATTGGTTTTATAAATTATTATTATAATAGAAGCTCTCTGATAATTATTAACTGTGGTCTTTCCTCCCCTCCTCTTCCTAGATGTGGGAATATGGACACAAGTTGTGGAATAAAGGAAAAGGAGAAGGATAATGCTCATCTGGGTTCTAGTGTGCTGGGTGGTCTCTTGCAGCTCTGTTTCCTCTTTCTGAAGAGTTTTTTGTCACGACTGAGCACTGGACAGGAGTTTTTCATGAGGGAGCAGATGGGTTCAATTAGGTGGCTGGTTTCTGCAAGTCTTCTCTAGAGAGACTTCCCCAAGTCAAGGGGAGCTGCTGAGCAGGGGCAGAGCCCAAACAATACAGATCTCAATCAGGTTTGAAAAGCACAGTACCAGTGAGGCTATTAAGAAGGGGAGTGGTAATACAGATTGAAACTTACACTGGAAAACTTGCTGAATAAAGAAAAACATATTCACATGCTTATGTAGAAATGTTCTCCAGTACTGAAAATGAAGCTTATTGCAAAATACACAAACCCAAGCAGAAGCATTCATGCTTTGTGACACTGAGAGTTGTTTTGAAAAGTACCACATTTTAAACTCTTCAGTCCAAATCCATCTCAATATTGGTTACAAAATGAAGTTTGATTTGTTTTATCTTTACAGTTCCCACTGGACCTATCCATAGTCACTCCTGGGCAGCAGATGTGACCAGCCCTGCTTCAAACAGGGAGATGGGTGGCCAAGGCAGAGCTGCCTGCCCACACCTCTGTGTTTGAGCAGTATCATCTTCTCCAGCAAGTGAAACTTGTGAGGAGGACAGAGAGCAAGGGGGCAGAGCAGGGAACATGCACAAAGAAAAGGTGTGAAGAACCAAAGAACCACCACCCAAGTCTGGGACTGGTTCTTCTGAATTTGGGCAAATTCCCACCGCTGCAGCCCATGGTGTCTGCTGAACACCAAGCAGGGAATCTGCCCAGAAAGGGGTTTCAGGAATGCAGCCACCCAGTTTGCAGCCTCTCCAGCTGGCTGATGGCACGGAGCTGAACGGAGGCTGCAGCTCCTGCTTTCTAAATAGCAACAACTGGAAAAGTTTTCAGTCAGGGGAAAAAAACAAAAACCAAAAGCACTGTAAGCTACATTGACATTGGGTAAGCAGCCCCTCTGGAAAGCATCAGTTGTGCAGCTAATGCAGAGCAGCTGCAGTGCTAGCAGTCCAGCAGCACGCCTGGGGAGCTCCTCAGCCATTTTTAACTTCTCCTTCAAAACCACCAAAGAGCACAGCTCTGGTGACCTCAGAACCAGGCATGGTATCAGCCTGTTCTGTATCCCCAAGTCCCTGCCCACCTAAGGATAAATGCCTGTCTGCCAAGTGCATCTGCTCCCAGGGCAGCCCCACGGCACCGACCTCCCTGGGGAGGGCAACCACGTGGGTTTGCTGCTTGCCCCATCACCCTGGCACACAGAAAACAGAGCAGGGAAACAGCAGTTTCATTTTCCCTTCATCCCAAGCCTGGCTTGGGGAACAACTGGCAGAGAGTTTGGTTTCCACAAAAGAAGTTCTGAGTCCTGGCTGTGGGGAGCACTGAGGAGGCTACCAACAGCTCTGCCAGCTCTGGGGAAATACCTGCAGGAGAATCACAGATTAAAGTATTCCTCGTTTTCCTCCAGCTTTATGAAATTCCCACCATGACCCAGCTGTATGCAGTTCACCAAGCAGATGGCTGGAAGGAGCTCTGGGGTTGGAGAGCCCAACACCTGGTGGTGGGGTCCCCTTCCTGGCCAGCTGGGACCAGCCCAGCTCACACCATGATCCACTTTCCTTTGTCCAATTAATCTAATTTTAGGAAAAATGTTTTTAGAGACATGGTGCATGCTTACATGAACCCTGTGGGGCACTCCCTGTATTACCTAAGCTGAAGATAATACTTGCCACCTTGGCCAACTGAAGGAGACCTCCCTGAGACCTTCCCCTGAGGAAAGATCCTTCATTAGGAAACTGCAAGGAACAATTAAATTCCTTTGGGCATGGAAGGGACCAGCTGGAACAGAAATTCAAATGCAGGACCCACGATATTGGCATGAAGGAAGTGAGGGAGAAGGGGAGCAGAACAAATGCAGCCCAACAATGTTCCAGAGCAGAAAGAACCAGAGAACCCAAGGGCTCAGGAGAATGCTGGCAGCTCAAACCTGGAAGATGGTCAGGAGATTGAAATGGAGATAGTGCACAGGCCCCTGGACAGAACAGAGAGACCAGAACCCACCTCCTGTTGCCAAATTTCTCTGGTATTCTGAGAAAGCAGCAGTTACAGGGATCCTTTAAAACCTACTCCATCACTGCTCCTCGTAGGGAACAACCTACCTGGACTCTGACATTGGCTGATGAGCTGTGCCAAAAGGGGTAAACAAGCTGCATTTTTCTTAGAATAATAATGCTAAACCAAATTTTGATGTACACTTAGAGATACTTTCAAGCACATTTCTTTTAAAAGCATATTAGAGAAGCTGTAAGAAGTGTGAAACACATACGTGAACAATCACCGTGTCGGAGCAGGAATGATTTGCCTCCCTCTATGTTTCTAAGGAGACCAAAGAAGTGAACCAAATACTCAAAGTCCTCGCATGCACAGGACAGAACTCTATTTTTTTATATTTATAATATCCCATGGACTATGATGTCTAAGATAAATTGCTTTTTGTACACACAAGAAAATACTTCTTTTTATTTGTGACTCCCAAGCCTGCCTGGAAGGAGCCCAGGGACAGACTCCAGCTGTACAGATTTATTTCCTTTCTGGAGACCTGACCAGTGCCACTGGGAAGTCTGTAAATCACTAAAAGCTGCCAGGAACTGGGAGGATGTGCCAGAAAAAAAGAGTGCCTGCTTCTTATCTGCCCCAGCATATGGTGCTGACCACGGCCAGGACTGGGCTCTCTGGACCTCAGCTCTGAGCTAGTATGCTACTTCTTTCACATCCATGTATCAAACAAGCACAGAAAAAGCAAGAGAAGGGATTCTAATTAGGCTGAGTGGCAGAAATCTGGGTATTTGCTCAGTCATGGCCAGGGTTCACACTCCAGCATCAAAGGATTTGGTCCTGAAACCTGAGTTTTCTGCACAGGTTGCTGCCTTTCTGCACCCGAGCTAATTGGGATCTGTCAGGACTCTTCCTACAGCCCTGCTTCTCCTTTGGATTTAAACTGATTAGAAAGAGTGTTCCTCACCTCCTGGCTGGCAGAACTGAAGGTGAGAAAATGGGGGAGCTTCTGGCCTCACCTTTCCAGGTTTTTACAGATTATTTTTTTTTTTTCTCAGTGTTTAAGCCAAGCAGGAGAACCAAAATTTAATAAATCCATTTCCATTAACAAGGATTCCTGCTTCTCCTCCAGAAGCAAAGTGGGGCCCTTCTGCACCCAAACCCAGCATTATCCCAGCACCTAGCTGGGCAGGATCAGGGGGTTGTTCTTGCCATCAGATTCATTTTTCCTCTTCCCCTTCTGCTGCAAAGCACTAGGGAGCCATCACCTTGTCTGACCCCTTTGTCACATTCTGCTCAGACCCCACCACAGCCTTCCCCTTCTCAACCCTTCCACTTCTTGGTACCACAGCTGGAATTAATGAAATAATATTTCACCAGTGCTTGGGGCATGAATAGTGGCAGTCTGAACTGCAGCCTACCTAGAACTACAGGAAACTCTTCTCTCAGTGGGTTTTCCAAGCTGTCTGTAAAGTGTCACTCCAGGCACTTCACAGAGATGAAAATACTGCTCCTTCTTTCCAGGAAGGGAGCTTGCATCCCCCTCTCAAATACCCAGCTACTCCTACAGCTGCCTGCATGTTTCAGTCATCTCTCATTAGCCTTATTATGGCAGCAGACCACTGCTAAATTTATATTTAGGAGCTTAAGTAGCCTGTAAAGCAGTAGCATCAAAAGATTTCAAAGACAGATTTCAAGTGCATTGCCAGCAATTGAAACCAGCACAGAGCTAAAAGGGGGCTAAAATAAAACTGCAATGCCTTTGTGAAGAAGAAACACTCTGTATCTGGGGTTAAGTGGAGGAAAGGATTTGGCTGGCAGTAAAAATGCAAGTGCAGATATCAGCTTCTGTCTTGTAGGCACATCCTAGCCCAGCTCTTCTGCCACTCCTGACCCTAGGAATGCACACAGAGACACTAGCACATAATTTTTTAAAATTTCTATTCAATTAGACAATTATCCACCAGCCCTTAACTCTGTGTTGGGCATTTTTCAAGGCCTGCCAACTCTAACTAACTGGATGATGCATCAGGAGACTGAAAAGTGGCACAAAACCTCTCTGGCAAAATGTAACTCACAAAAATAATCTTCAGAAAGTCGTGAGAAGCACAAGAATGTAAAGAAAAACCACAACAGCAGAGAGCACTGCTTAGTTTGAGTCCTGGCAGATGACTGAAATATTCAGTAATTTACAAATCTATGAAAAATACACAAACCAAACATCTTCAAAGCATTGGCTGCAGAAGAGCAAGTTCTTTCAAAATGTGTAAATCACCAATCCTGCTGGTAGGTTGGGTTTTTTTCTGGAGCACTGAACTGTTTTAGCATCAAGGCAGGCTATTAGCTCCAAAGCAGCCTGTGGTGCAAACAACCCCCCACAAACTAAACAAAAATCCTCACCTCCCTCCCAAACCATGGCCACTCCAGGCCTGGCTGATGTCCTGCCCACTGGCTTCCTGCAGAGCAAGTCCACTCACAGGAACTGATTTTCCCTAAGATCAAATGAAGCAATAAAAAAAAAAAGTGGGGTTTGTTCCCACTGATTTAATACAACAGCAAACTCTTAAAGCAACATTATGATGCTTGTTTCATGAAGAAAATCATGTTTGGTATTTCAAAAGGGAACATTTTTCTCATCTGGCTTTAGGAGCCCATCCAGAAACAGGTCCCATACAGACAGAGCTCTGCAAAGGCACTGGGATTTGTGGTTTACTGATCTATTCAGGAAGGGGAGAACAAAAAAGCCTCAGCTAGCAGTCTTTCTGCCTCAAAATCTTCTGGATATCCACTGCAAACATTTTACTGCTTCTTAATAACAGGCTCATTCTGAAGTAACCACTACCTGTTTGTGTTCATAAAAATAAACTGCAAAATGCCTCCCATAAACCATCAGCCTGGGGAGCTGATGATTTACCTGCTCATTAAGAGGTCACAGAATTCCATAGGGAGCCCAGAGATGATGTTTTACTGGTGTTTTTCTCCACCAGATTGTCTGCCATTTCAGGTTTTTCATCAAAGGCAGTATAAAAAAGAAACCTGACATGCAAAAACAAGTCAGGAGTGAGTCAAAGAGCAGAGGAGCCGAGCAGCGGTCAGCCTGACCCTGGGCTCCAGGATTACCCTCAGATGCCTGAGAATCCACACAGTCACACTAAGCACCCAGATAACTTTCAGTGAACCCTTTATACACACTTTTTTTTTTTTCTTTTTTTTTTTTTTTTTAACCCCTCTTCTCTGGAAACACATTTGAAAAGGGTGAGTAAGCAAGGGAGATCATGTGGCTCGGGACTTCAGATGTCCTGGGGGGAGGAGTGGCTCTGTAGAGCACTGTCAATTTTCAAATCACTTTACAAAGAGCAAACAAGCAGCTGGGCTGGTGGGAGGTGTCCCTGCCCATGGCAGAGGGTGAGATTTTAATGGTCTTTAAGGTCCCTTCCAAGCAAACCACTCTGGGTTCCTATGGGATGCTCCGATGCAGCATGCATCAGATAAATTTGGAGCTGGAGAAAAGAAGCCAGGAAGCCATGGAAGCATCACAATAATCTGGAAAAACACCATATAATCTTTTAAAAAGTTAATAAAGAATTTACAGACTGAGAGTGTTTCTCTCTAGCACCAGAACAAGGCAATTCTCCATGGAGTTAGGAGATGGGAAGAAACTGAAAGTTTATTTGTACAATGCACATCAAGTAACCAGGAGCCACTGCTTGCAGGAACCTCTGAAGTCAACAGCCTTACAGAACCAAACAGGGAACTCTGACCAAGGGCAGCAGCAGTGGGGATACAGATACTTAAGTAAGGATATTAAACCACATATTTCAGAGCTTAAAAGATTGCCTTATTAGGCTCAAGGAGCTCTTAGATCAAGAGGAGACATGCAAGGAAGGTAGATTACCCTCTAATTGCTGTTCCAGAGCTCCTGCCTGTGAAGCAGACTGTGCTTCCCTGCAGTGAGGACAGGCCACTGAATTAAAGGACTTGAGCCTTGCTAGGACAGCTGCCAGGGCCAACATTCCAGCTCCCCAGAATGCCTGTGAAGCACTGCCCAGCCCCCAGGCAGCTGCACATGCCCACCTGCTGCCCCCTCCCCAGGAAAATTGAACTCAGCCATGTGCAAAATTGTCCAAATTCAACTGAACGTGGCACCTTGTAAAAAGGTAACATCTGCAGCTCTGGGAATCGTCCCAAGGAGTGTTCCCAAGGAACCACAGCAGACTGCACACCAGCACTGACAATTTCCATTGGGTCATCCCTAAGCTTTCTATTACATATTAAAAAAAAAAAAATAAAAATTCAAGCACTTCTCAACACAAATGAAATGCCAAAGTATACTTGAGAAGGAGCTGATTTTCACTGAGATTATTTTGAATAATTTCTCCACCTAAAAAAAAAAAATGTGTGTCAAATTTAATGTTATTTTCCTCAAGGGAGGCAGGTGGTAGAACCATTCTGGTAACTACAGGAACTCAGATTTCTAGAGACAGGTAAGTAAGAGCTGAAATGTCAGGATTCTCTTACCTAGTGTTTCCTTTTGTAGTTCACGGCACCTACTTTGTAGCTCACTCCCTTGCTGAAGTGAAGTCTGAAGCTGCTGAGTTTTCAGCTCAACTGTGTCAGCCACCAGTGTCAGGTGTTTTATCTTATCCTGGAGGCACTCATTCTCCCTCTGGGATTTTGCCAGTCTTTGATTCAATTTGGGTATTTCTGAGGATTAAAAAAAAATAACAATAAATAAATCATACTGACTGCTGTCAAGTTCACCTCTTCACTAAAATGTATCCCACCCCATTTATGAGCTCTGGACTGCAGCATCCTGTGACCCTGGCGTGGGAAAGGATCAGCAGAACCAACAGACATCAGCAACACCTCTGCTGAGAAAGCAGATGCCAAAGAAGTTCTTGGTGCACCACCTCTTTCCACAGAGAACTTGTACCCAGTCACCACATTCTTGGCAGACCATACCAATTTTATTCCATCCAACAATATGTATTTCCTCCAAGGTCTCAAATTCACACTGAAATACATGCCTGGATTCCAAATGCAGCATCAGGAGGGGACAAATATTTGAACCCAAGTCCATTGCTGACAGAGAAAAACTAATTTTGAAATTTATTTGAGAAGAGAACAAGGGGGCTGGCAGCAGCCAAAGCTCCCTGGGCATACCACTTGCTGCTACAGCCCTCACACTGCACCTCCAGTGTGCAAGGACAGGCTTGGCCACCACCTCTCCAGATGGAAGAGAAGAAGTCCCAGGGAGGTTTCCCAGGCACAAAAGTAACTCATGGGGGGTGCAGTGGTCTCCTACATTTCTCCATTTCCCCTCCAGTTCACTTCTCCTCGATCAGAGCTCCTGAACACTTCCAACAGTAGATGCAATTCTTTTCCAGGTCTCTCCAGCTCCAGCCCTAAATATTCATTTGTCCAAAGAACTTGCATTGCTTTGATTTCCATCAATAATCCCCACGCTGCAGCTAGATGAAGCCCAGCTCTGCTGGCCAGGCAGCTATTACAAACATTTTACATGCTGCCCACAGGCAAATTTTAAATTCTTTCTGGTGCAAATATTTTCATTAGCTACAATCTTTCCCAACTACTCCACACTTAAATCAATTTATTGTTAGACTAAATACTGAAAGATTTTAAGTTCTTACACATCCTTCAACTTGCCATTAATTAAAGCTAAATACTGTACATGTACAAAGGTTTTTATAAGCTGTTTGCCAGCTAACCAAGGAAACCAGCCCAGGCATAAAGAACAGCACCTCATTTAACATTTTTCTTCTCAGTATCTGAATGGAAAACTAGTTCTGAAAAATCTTGTTGCAAAAACAGTATGGTAAAACAAACAAAAAAGTGCTATATGTCACCATATGTTAACAATGAACAACTCATAAAACAGAACATAAAAGCTTTTGATTTGCACTCAGGGGTCGAAAAAATAATAAATTATGTGGGACTAAATTGTTTTGATTTAGATTTTTTTTTTTTTTAATGCTTACAGCATGGCACCATCCTCAGTGGGGTATGTTGAATGCAGCCAGGGATAAGTAGCATGTATAATGACATGTTTATTCCTTCCAAAGACTTAAATGGCTGCACTTCTGCTTCCACACACAGATGACATATATTTGCAGTATTGCAACTAATAAAGGAAGCCTTTATTAATAAAGGAAGCCTACTTCAGAAGCCTTCCTGAGATGCTCTGCAGACAGGTTTCACTGCAGCCAGGAATTTGCAGTGGAGGTGCTTGGGTTTCAGGAGCAGAGTGAGCAGCACATCCCTCACCATGTCCTGGTCCTTCTCACCAGGACAGACAGCATGACACCAGCTCACCTACCTCATCCCCCTGGATAAAAGCAGCTTCAGAGCTCACCAGCACACACACACACCCCAGCTGCACAGGGAGGAACGTGCACACAGCAATTCCAACCACAGAGCAAAAGGCAACCCAGGGGCTGTTTGGATGCTCTGGATGGCAGAGCCTGTAATTACCCTACTGCACCCTTGTTCCAGCAGAACTAATCTCTTAACTGAAGCAGAGCAAAAATGGTATTAAAGGATAAATCCCAGTGTTCAAGCCAAGCCTGAGGGCTGGGCACGACCTTCCCCAACAAACCATCAGTTGTGATTTGCTCCCAGCTTCTCCTCTCCTGAAGGCTGCCCTTGTCTGAGCAGGAAGCAGGATGGGGGACAAGGGAATTATTCTCAGCCCACGGGCTGCTCCCTGTCCCTTTCAGTCCCAAAGACCCCTTGGGCAGAGCCAGCTGTATTTGGGTATTATTAGCCAGGAAGGGAGGGCAGGAGTAGCTGCTAAGCTCCGGGTGCAGCTCCTGCCCATGCCAGGGCACCCCATGTGTGCACAAGAGATGCTCAAGAGATGAGGTGCCACCTGCCTGTGTGATGGGGGTGGCACAGGAGGACCCCCAGACAGCTCCACAAAAGGCTGTCCCACCAGTGCCCTCCAGTATCCTGCGTGCGTGTGACAAGCTGGCAAGGGAGACAAATGGAATTATCTCCAAGTCTCTGGGCTGCAGTCACAGCCCTGTACTCAGCATCAGTCTATTATTTATGTTTCAAGTCATGGAAAGTACTGGTGTAACTCCCTGTCAGTCTGACTTGGCACACTGAACCCTCATTCAGCAGGAACCAGCCTGAGCTCCACTCCACACAGTCCCACAGCAGCAGTGTCTCCTGCTTCTCTAGAGATGGACAAATTTATCTCAGATTTAGGAATTCTCTAATTAGTTTTTACCTTCTAATATACCATGTTAGACCCAACTACCAAAAAGTATTGTCTCTTGTGCACAACTATTACAAGAGAGTGATGTACCTGTCAAAGCTTCTTTGCTGACAGTTTTTATTTGGAGAAAAATTTCTTCTTTCAGGGCAGCCCAGTTCTCTAGGTTACTGGAGATGGCTTCTTTAATACTGTCCAGCTCACCTCTAATGAAAGGAAACAGTGAGACAGCCTTGTTCAGAGTTGAGCAATGGTGTTCCAATGTATTTCTGCAAGACAGAAAAAGAATACCAGACAGGTGACAAAACACTGTTTGGAAACTTGGTAACTGAAGTCAACTTCAGTACAGCTTTTCTGTGAGGTAACTTATAGTATAGTATAGTACAATAATTCAGTGCATTAAATACCTTGTAGGCTGAATGTAACAAATTTCTCCCTTCTAAATGTTGATTTACAACTAGAACAAATTAATACAACTTTATAGACAGCTCTGCCATCACTTTTGACTGAGAAATTAGAGCAATAATGCTTCAGTGACTATGTCCAAGCTTGCGCCGACTCTTTATGAACAACATAAATAACACCTACTGTGTTTCTACTGCACTAGGAGTGCCACACAGCTACATTTAAAGTGTTAACTGATGATTTGTGAAGAATTTATCCTGTTGCTAATACCATCATCAATAACATTCATTTTGTTATACTTGCCAAGTCTACAGCCTCTCGTTATATTCTGGGAGAGCAGGCAAGACCAGGGTGGTAATTAACCCCCTTCTCCTCAGTGTGCTCCCTGCCTGCACCTCCACAGAATCCTCTTGCCTGACTGCACGTGCCCATTGGCATTTCTTGGGTTCTTTTATTTTGGTTTTTGGGTTCTTACCTGAGCACTTGGGACTGCTTGCAGGCAGCTTCCTTCTCTTCCTGAAAATACCGCAAATCTTCTTTGACGGTTTTGAACTCATCTTGTTTGGTTTGCAGCTCCAGGGTTAGGGACTTTATTCTACAGATGCAAGATTTAAAAAAAAAAAATTAAAAAAAATCAGAAAGTATTATCTGCCCTACCATCCAACCTCTGTTTTTTGTTTTCATCTAGCTGTAAATGAAAGCCCTGCTGAAAGCCTTTTCAAATATGAGAAGCACTGATTGCAGATGGAAGTATCAGATCTTCAGATGGAGAGAATCCAGGCTGCTGGATTCTCCACTGGAGCATCTCCTCCCAAACCACACTCATGATATGTTTGTAACACAGCCTGCTGATGCCAGGGTGGGCAGGGAGGGCTCCAGGAGAGCTCAAGGGACCTGAGAGGGAAAGTCACTGAAGTCAGCCAACAGCAAATAACAAACATTTGGTTACTGTTACCATGATATTTTCCATTCAGATTGTTTATCTATTTCTTAATTTCAGACATCTGCCAAAGATGAATCCCAGTTAGTCACCCCTGCTTCCCTTTGCCCTCAGTTTCACACCCATCATCATGAAACTGAACTTCTGCACTGCTGGATTCATTAATGGTGCTCAAAACAAACAAACAAAAAACCCAGCAAAAAAGTACACATGTAATATTTATTCCTATCCATCATTTTTTACACCAACTGGAATTTAGGCCCCTGCTCTTTGACAGATGCATTTTAAAGAGCTAAAGAGAAAACTTTCATAGGAAAATACATCCACCAGATGTTCCTTCTCTGTACTCAGGAGAGGCCATGAGCATCAAAATGTCAAGTTAGATGATTTTCCTACATTTTTCTTGAGAGGACAGGAAGTTCTAAAGCTGCATTTCCATGGTCCTAGCTTGACCCTCAACATGCCAGAGAAAACACAAATTCACTTTTTGTACTTCCTCCTTTTCAGAAAAAAAAAAACCAACAACACCAAAACCAAAAAAACAAAACAAACAAACAAAAAACCTCCCCACAGATTCTGGGCCAGGGTGGGGAGGATGTGACTTGGTGGCTCCACCTGACAAACCCTGGCCAGGAACTGACAGTGAGTGCAGGAGTGACTGTGTCAGCACCCTCTGTAAGGCTTTGCCTTCAGCAGCTGTTTTCATGCCGCCTCCTCCTCCTCCTCCTCGGTGTCCCAGGGTGCTGCCCCACAGCAGCACAGGATGGACAGGGTTTCACATTTCAGTGCAGGTGACAACTTTCAGCATTTACTTCAAACCTGACAGCAAAAGAAACATCCTGAATCTGGGATGGGGAAGGAAAAGATGAAAAGATGAGAGTTACCAGGACTGACAAACCCCCTGTGTGCCCTGCCTGCCACCAAAACATCTGTCACCTCTGTGCTTCAGTTGGGTTTATGAACTGACATTTGTAGTCCCTGCCTTTGCCTCTCCCACTTACCTCTTCAGCTGCTTCACCAGGGCTGCTTATTTTCCAAGCACAGCTATCACAGTGTAAATAAGTCCATTTTAAACTGTTATTTGTACTGTTAATATTCAGACAGCCTCTGCTGTTCTCTCAGCAGCTCAGGACTCATTCCCACGATTGTGATGAGAAGAATGGAGCTGGAGGGGAATCACAGACACTTGCACCCAACTCCCTTCCCCTCTTCTATGTGCAGAAAACCAGCAGCCAGCACATCACTACCAGGTCACAACATAATTTTTGGGGGTTTCCATTAGCTGTAGGCAGTTATTTGAACATATCCCCCCAGGGGACCACTCCAACCAGAGCCAGCTGTTGCACACCAGCCTCTCTGCAAGCTTCCAGCACTCACTGGGAACCTCCTGCAAGCAGAGCAAATGAGCTGTGTGTCTGCTGGGGACTCACTGCCAGGAATAAAGAAATAGTGTTTGAATTGACAAATATTTTACAAAGCCAAAGGATGGCAGGAGCACTGCAGCCACCTTTGCTTTCATTTTGAAAAGCAAATGAGAGTGGTTTACAGTTTAAAAAAAAAAAGATATATAAAAATTAAAACATAATATTCCTGTGTATTTGTTACTGTTACCAGATAAATCACACATTTAGAGCACATTTGCAGCAAAATGCAAATTTAAAAAACTATTAGGGCTGATAAAGACACCTGGGTCTGTAGAGCTCTGCCAAACCCAGACCTGAACATCTGGGAGTTTAAAAGCAAATTGTTTGGGCTCAACTATGATAACTGGGGAAAGAAAGAAAATTTTTTTAAACAGATAAAACTTATTAAAAAATTAAAGACATTTCTACCTGTAACTTCCTTGAGAATAAAGGGCAGGAGGGGAGAGAATAAAATCTGTTTGATTGCATCTGGAAGCAGAATCAGATTGGTGCCACTGAGCAATGAGGAAACAGCCCCTCACCCCCTCAACACTCCCATCAGCTCCAACCTGCTTTTGCAGTTCTGGTAACTACACCTGGAGCAGAAAAAGCAATGCTTACCATTGAGTGACAGCAAACAAAAACTCTGAGCTCTGTGGAAAAGTGGATGCTCCTTTTCTATTCTTACTCATTCCAGAATGAGCAGTATTCAAAACCTTTTGGTTTAGAAGAAAAACAAATAAATCTTTTGGCAGTATTTTAAGATCTTTTGGTTTTAAAAAGTTGAAAATTAGTAGACTTTCTTTCTTTCCACTCCAGAGATGGGAAGTGAGGAGGTCAGCAGAGGACTGGAGGCTCAGAGGGACACGGTCAGTCTGTGTACCCAGAGAGGAGGAGGAGGCACAGCAGTTACACTCTGCCTGCTCCTCACCATGGGAAGGAAGAAAAATAAACATATCATTGTGGTGATACTTAGCACAAAGGAAAAGCTGCAATGGCTCATGAGTGCTGGCATGGAGAGAGAAGCATGAGAACACACCAGACTTGCCCTCTGCTTATGGTTCATGGAATTCTAGATTCACAGAACAGTTTGGGTTGGAAGGGTTCTCAGAGATCATGCAGTTCCAGCCCTCCTGAAGTTCCCAAGAGCTGTGAGCATTCCCAGCCCTTCCCCAGGGACGGGAAGGGAGCCTGCCTGGAGCAGGAGTGCAATTAGAACATGGTAACTACCAGTGCTGACAGCAAAGAGAATAGCATGAGAAAATAAAGTAGTTGCAAGGGGATTCTTGCCAGCTAACAAATGCACACATTGTCCTAAACGTAATGGCAGGAGCACTGTGTTTGTCTGAACCTGAGACACTGCACTTGATGGAAGGACTGATGGCACAAGCCCATCCTTGCAGGCTCCCTGGTGCCACATGGCCCCCAGCCCAGCAGGACCCATCTGCCCAGCACCAGCACCTCTCCTTCCCTGGGCTCAGCAGGGACAGTCTGCACAGAGCAGGCTGCAAACATCCTGTCACTGCAAGATCCCAAAGCATTCCAGCTCTGTCAAACTCCCAAGACCTGCTCAGAGGCAGCAGTTGCTCATTTGCCTTTCAGCATGTTGGATCCAGACAGAACTGTCAGGGTTGGGAAAGACCTCTGTGATCACCACATCCAGCCCTCAACACCCCACACCCCCAGTAAAATAAACATCTATCTACCAGTGTATCTATCACCCACCAGAGCATGTCCTGAAGGTTTTTAAACACCCCCAGGGATGGGGACTCCACCACCTCCCAGGGCAGCCCATGCCAGCACCTGACTGCTCTCTCACTAACAAAAATCTAAACTAGAAAGAAAAGTCTTCTAAAGAAATTCTGCCATGTTTAAAGAGGTACCAGACCAGAGGTGCTCTGCCTAATGACAGCCCAGCCTTCCAGCCTCCCTGAGCAGGAATCCTGGCTCCTGGAGATGGAGCCCACTGCCCACCAGCTGCACAGCCCACCAGGACCAATCTCATGCAAGTATTCCAGAATTAAAGCCATTTTAAGACCCAGTAAGACTTGAAAAGGTAAATCAAATCAGTGTAGCTAAGTGCATGATGACAAAAATCTCACAGGGCAGGCAACCAATTTCTGCAAAACTCAGGTGCCCAGGTGGCTTCCAGGGTTCCCCACAGGGACAGACAACAGCAATATGTTAACCTAAAAGGAATATAAAAATGAAACAGTCAAGATTAAATCTCTTGGTTTACTAGAGATTAAAATAAGAGCCATATTTGGCTTCTGAGAAACATCTGCAGATGGGAAGAACCCTTTGTCAGCCTTGCAAGAAGCAGCTCCAAGGTGGCAGTTAGTTTATGTCAATGGCACAAGGTCACAGGAGAGATCCAGCCTAGTAAAAAGCAGATAAGAAATACTTAGGTAAGGCCCAAGAGTTGATTTATGGCCTGAATGAAAGCCTACTGAAAGTGTGCCACTTGATTTCAGCAGGTTTTAAATCAAGTTGAGCCTTAAGGGGGAAAAAACGCAGAGATAAAAGTTCTGTTAACTGTTCCAGCTGTGCTACAAGAAGTCAGCTAAATGGAAATTTTAAAGTTTACCTCTGGCAAATAATCCCCAACAAGAAGAGTGTGCTGCACTCTGAATGCAGCCACCAGAACTGCAGCCCAGAACTGCTAGAAGAAAAAGAATGCACTTCAAAAATGCAGTGTTAAACCAAAGAAAACATTGAATACTGGGGGGCAGGTTCAATTAAAATGAAAAAAAAAATACTCAAAAAAAAAAAGTGATCTACAAGATACACCCATTTTGTTCAACTTTGTGTGAACTTGTGTTTTAAAATGAATCTTTTATTAGTAATATTGCCAAAAATAAGGCTAACAAAGCCTCTTAATACTGATGTTAAATTCTTAACAGTATCTGAGCAATATTCAAACAATAGAAAAGTAAATGGATTTGAGTGCTTCACCTAGAGACAAGCTGCAGCTCTTTCTCCTGCAGTGTTTCCAAAGCATTCAGGTCCAGTCTCCACCTTACTACTCCAGATGTCCCAGGCCATCAGTTATTGATCACCTGCTCTTAGGTACCAGCCAGGAACACCCCTGCTGGGGGCCTTCTGAATCAGAATGGCTGAGCTGGTATGGAAATTATCATTTCATTCTTGAAAAAAGCTCCAGACAAACAGTTTGATTCAGATGAGCAAGAAATGACCAAGAATATTCTGCTGCCCTGGTTTGTACCACCTTTTTTCATCACTAGTCAACTTCAGCAACTGCATTTTTATCAAGCATCTTTCATTAGCCAGCTATAAATATCAGTGTTTATGGCCCTACTGCAAGCAATCAGTGGAAGAGAGATTCCAAAATAGGCAGAAGCCCTTTAACTGGGCTGGGAGAAGCCCTTTACCTGGGCCCTTTCTGCCCCATTTGGATTTCCCAACTCCTGGTTCTGAGGAGCAATACCCAAGCAGAACCCAAGACTGTCCTCTTTGCTTTGGTACTGTCACCCCTCCAGAGGGGGAACTGTGAGCTTTTCATGCTGGTCATTTATTACCATCTTACTAAGAGACAATAAGTAAACATTTCAGAACTGTGAAACTCACAATGCTGTGGAATTCCAGTTAAGGTATTACAGTTTTATTGCAAAATTATAAGGGGAAATATTTGAGCATTTTCCCTTTTGAGTGAGTGCAGGGGAAATACCTCTGAAATGCCTGATGATCTGCCTTGCACTTCAAATATACTGTTTGTAAACTATTCAGGAATTTAAAACTTGCTTCCAGAGACCACTAAGAAATTGATTGAAATGAAGTATTACAGTATATGTATGACAGCTGATCAAAGGCAGACAAATCCCATTTGTATTTTAAACTTCTTTGGAATTAAATTACCTACTAGACATAGAGGAGAACAATGCCAGGCTAGGTGAGATGCTCTGACCTTTCTGCTTTTGCTTGGCTGTCAGCTCTGTAGTGCTCCAGCTCCTGGTAAAGAGCCTGCAGTTCTGCTTGGAGGCCTTTTTCCCGTTCTATGCTTCCTTCATAAAACTTCAGCTCCTTTTCCATTGCTTTTACTTTTTCTTCCATCACCTTAAACTCATGAAGTATCAGATAGCTGACTCCACAGTATTTACACACTGTCTCATCCCGGGACATCTAGGGAAAAAATAAACAAAAAGATAAAATTGTAGGAAACAAGTTGAACAGAGAAAAATCAGATCACATTAAATAATAATAATAATAAATGGGAAGAGTTTATTCTATTTCTGATCAGCTGATGCTATTGCTTTAACAAATAATGAAGACAAAAATCTCCATTAGCAAAATGAAATCAAGCTATGGCAGCCCTTTAGCTTCCTGGAAACTTCACCAGATCCATCAGCTCTGCAATTTCCTCTGTGGGAACTCCCACTGGAATTCTAAACTAAAGCACCTCTGAATTATCTTTGATGTACTAATTTAAAATGAAATGCTGTCTTTTACAAAGTTATCTCCTTAATGAAATCGTGCTCACCTGAGCCAGAAAAATGTTATTTACTGTGGGGTTTGGACAACTCCTATCCAATTAAGAGGGCAAGATGAAAAGCAGAAAGTGAATAATGATGTCATCCTGCAATCCTTACAGGAGTAATTCAGACAAGTAAGGGACTAATTATGATGATGTAGTATCCATGGCACTTGTCCATGTTGTGGAAAATGTAACTCATTTGCTAGGTATGAAGTATTCATCAGTGATTAAAGACATACAGAGTGCATGATCCCTGTCCAGTGGGAAGCCCAGTTCTGGCACTGGGAGCCACACTGTCTGCAGGTGATCAGACCAAGCTTTGCAGGGAGCAAGGCTTCAGAAACATGAACACAGAGATGTGCTCTGACTTTGACACATGCCTACTACCCACAGTACCTTCTACTCTGTGAATTTAATCCTTTTCACCCCCAAAAACAATTGCTCAGTTTGCAAGTGATGCACAAGCAAATCAAGAAACCAGGCAGGCCAAGCCAAGAAGGTCCAATAGCTCAGTAGGGGACACTTTGAGACATTTGGGTAAATTGAAAGAAATGACACTAAGATGAAAGCAAACAACTTCCAAAAATTATAAACTGAAGAGCCATTATTCCATGATTCAATCAACTTTAGCACTCAGTATGTGACTTGATAAAAACGGTGTTTGGGATGCCCTGGAATTATGAAACCAAACTTTATTTTCCAGTTTCTAAGTTTTGCCCCAGTTTAAAATACCCCTAGTTACAGTTGCTCTGAATGAGCTGAAAATGCAAGTTTATTTTTCCTGGCAGCTGCAAACTGTGCTTGGAAATATGAAACTGTTATTCAGGATAACTACCATAAAATTCCAAAGCACTAAAATTACTATATTGAAAAAAGGACCAAATAAGCTGTTAGAAGGAGCACAGGAGGGGGCTCATGTCCCCACAAGAACATTGTGCTCTCTTGCAGCACCAGCACTGCTGACTTCCAAACAAACAGTTCTAGAAATGTCACTGGGTACTAGGATTACAAACAAAATAAAAGCATTGGGGTGCTGAACTGAAAATGGCTTATGCTGGAACCACTACTTTTTAGTTTTCAAAATCAATTGTGTTACTGCACTTAAAAAATAAACCTGGAGCAGTAAGTATTATCCATCTGGGCTGAGAGGGAAATGGGTCCTGCTCATCCCCACCTCCATTCCTGAAGGTGAAGTAAAAACTTGAAAGGATCAGGTTGGATTTTTAAAGGCCAAGAAATCCCAAGGGCTTTCTATTATTGCAGTAAGGAAGGAAAATTCTGTCTTTTTAATCAGAACCTTCCTTCTGTGCGTGCATGATTATCCCACAGCATTGCACTACCCTGGATATAGATGGGAACCACTTCTGAAATCTCATCTGCAGTCTCAGCAGCAGTTTCCTAACACCAGCAAAGAATCTGGCAGGGGCTGAGAGATGCTCACCAGGCAAGCCAACCCACCCTGAACTCTGTGCTGCAGGAGATTAACACCAAGCAGCAAGCTGAAAACTTTAAATCCAGCCCAAGTACACCCAATATACCCAGAAAATTACCAGGAGTCAGCTGAAAGGGAAGAGGTTGGGGTTTTCCCCTCTTTTCCTTCCTTCCTCTCTCTGGCATTTTCAACATCACAACCCAGGTCCCTCCCCAGTGATACAGAAAACATCTCCTGAAGATCCTGAGCTGCTTGGACATTTTTCAGAGGCTCCTGAAGCTCCATGCAGAGAGGAACAGCGAAATGCTGTCAAGCTGTAGATGCTGATTTCATCCAAAATAACAGCAAAGCTATCTTAGAGCTACACCAATTCCATGGCCAGAGCCAGAAAGCTTTGAAAACGACTTAGAAATAAAATTACCTTGGGTTTTGCTCAGTTTTCAAGAGAAATAATATTATTTTGTCTGTGTGTTCCTCTATTGGCACCTTTGGTCATTCCTGAACCAGAATTTTTGTTCATTGGCACTGAGGGAAGAAATACCTAAAAGCAGGCAATAAAGACTTCCTGAGTTTCCTGCTGTAAAAACCTCTGGAGTGGGAGTGCAGTCCTGATCAGCTGTCAGATAATCCAGAGAAAGCTTTGTCAATGACCTCTCCAGGAGAAAAGATTCCATCAGACCTTGCACCTCAGGCACTAAAGTTGATCAACCACTACACAGAAGTCTGTAGGAAGCACATTTTCATGAGTTATTTCTGCAGAGCTCCCTTTCCTGGAATAACATTACAGCTGAGGAGCCCCCAGGAATGTGTATTACAGACACAACTGTTTCTGGGCTTGGGTTGCATATTTCACTAGTGCCATGTGATGGGAAGATTTGTTATCTGCTTAGATGTAAAGCAGGGGGGGAAAAAATCAGGGGAAAAGCCAAGTTTGGAAGGAACTGAAAAGGAAACTACCAGAGCTCTAACTAGAAAGGGGACTGTGGATGTTCCCAGCAATGAGAAGCAGCAGTCAATTGAAAGAAATCAATTAGGAAATAAACAACCAAAACTAAACCAAACTGAAAGTAATTTTTGTACTGTTTCGACCCCGAGCTGTGTTCCATTTGGGAAGAACTGACATTATCCCATGGTTACACAGATTTCTTGAGGTACTAAGGGCAAGGGGAGAGCTGAGCCAAGATGGACAAGCATTCCTGTTGCAGGGCTGGCTCAGCACCCTGAGTGTCTGCAGAAGTTGTGAGGAAAAAAAGGGACAGATTTCTTCAGTGGTCAGGCCCATTTTTAGCCTCTGGAATGACAAGACAGGAATTTATATCATTTCAACCCAACAGCTACAGGGAGCATCAGCTTGTGCACTGGTATTCCCCTCCTCTGAAACTGCAGATTCCACCCACAAAAATGACCATGATGAAGAGCTAGGTTATTTTCAGAAGACAAATACTCTGCTTTCCCACTCAGCAGTGCCTTGGTATCACAGCCCCCAGCACATGGGTGATATTTCTCAGAAACAGCCTGTTACAAGCAGCCAGAAAACAGCCATGACTCTTAAAAGCCAGAACTTAACTCCTAAATTAATGAGATTCGATTAAAAAGCTTTGAATACTTTTCTGTGCACCCTGAAATAAAAAGGGAGCACCATGAGCACAGAGGTACTCCTTGTACATTCATTTTACAGTGAAAGGGAGGGAGAGCCTCAGGCAGGGAACGCAATAGGAAAAGAATACAGAAAACCAAAGGGAAAAAAAGATTATGCTGCAGCTGAGTGTCCTAAATTACTGTGTATTGATTGTTACAGTCTACCTTATCTGAATCTACTTTCTTTTTGGCTTACTTCTCCTCTGCTGTACTAGTTTCCTTTTCCTCATGCTGCCTGACAAGCTGCCCAGTCCCTGTTACACAATAAGTAAATCACTGCTCAGCCCATGCAACTGATACCCCAGGAAGAAGGTGGAGTCTCCTGCTGTACATGCAGCAATGAGGAGTTCTTTCATTTAAATTTATCTTTTGTTATTTTATTACTCGAAGAACGATTTTAAGAGGCTCAGTAAAAACTTCATTAAGAAAAAAAAAAAAAAAGTTTATTGTGATTCAAGTTGCCTGTTAGAAAGTAACCCAGACTGTAATGCTCAGCCATGCTGCAAACAGAAATAATTTGCTTAACTTCCATAAAACAGCAGCTGCAAAATAAAAAACATAGTCCTTGCTCTGAATACATATGAATACTGTAGAAATAGGCTTGTAGTGAAAACAGAATGTCCTGCTCCCAAAAGTTTCATTCAAAACATGCCCTGAAACAATCAGGTTGACCCGACAAGAAATAATATTCAGATTTCAGGTAGCTTTGATGTTTTTTTTCCTGCCCAGGAGTAAAGGAGAATAATGAATCACAAAATATATATTCAATAATGAATCACAAAAGCCTGTGTGACTGCACACACTCACCCAAGCCCTGCAAATCCCCAAGGTGTGTC
>JAAWXA010000058.1:1197086-1210593 GCA_038090715.1 Florisuga fusca
CGCCGCTCTCCCCGTCCCCATCCCCATCCCCGCCGCTGCGGGGGGTTGAAGAGGTCCCGTAGTGGAGGGGGAAGGAAGGGGGGACGGGGAGAGCGTGTCCTGGGGGCTGAGGAGACCCTGGGCCGAGGAGAACCTGTTCTGGGTGCTGAGAGGATCCAGTTCTGGGTGCTGAGAGGACCCTGGGCTGAGGGGATCCAGTTCTGGGTGCTGAGAGGATCCAGTTCTGGGTGCTGAGAGGACCCTGGGCTGAGGGGATCCTGTGCTGGAGGTGAGGGGACCCTGGCAGGCACCCTGCAGCCAGGATGCTCCTGGGGTAATCCGAAGGGGAAGAACCGGAGGAGGGAGAGGCTGCTGCTCCCTCCTCGCTGCCCTCTGAAGTGGCTGCATCCTCAGGAAAGCAACAAAATTCCCATTCTGCCATGGCCCCTGCACCCTGGCACATGCTCCCCGGGAGCTGGGGACTCTGGTGGGCTGAGAGGGGTCTGTCCGTCCCTAAGAGGGGTCTGTCTGTCCCTGGAGGGGTCTCTCCATCCCTAAGAGGGGTCTGTCTGTCCCTGGGAGGGGTCTCTCCATCCCTAAGAGGGGTCTGTCTGTCCCTGGGAGGGGTCTCTCCATCCCTAAGAGGGGTCTGTCTGTCCCTGGGAGGGGTCTCTCCATCCCTCAGAGGGGTCTGTCTGTCCCTGCCCATATCCCACCAGCTCCCACAGATCCGGGTCAGGCCGTGGGTACCATCCTGAGCTCCTGGTTCTGCTGGAGATCGGGTTCCAGGCAGCAGGAGCAGCTCCAAGGACAAAGGAACAGGCCAGAAAAAGGAGTGCGTGACACGCAGCAGTCCTAAGCCAGCGATTTCCATTGTTTTCCAGCAGGCTTTGTACCTTCCCAAACACACGTGGAAAGCCTCCCGCTGCTCAGAAATCCCAGCCCCGGAGGAGCAAAGTCCATGCCAGCTGGATGCCGGGGAAAAAGGCCAATAAACTCCAGCACCCTCCTGACACAAAGCAGGGCTGTCCAGGGGGCAGGGTGAAGAGGTGCTCCTGCCCCTGGAACCTTTCCTGGGTCCAAGAGAAATCCCTTTCATCCCTCCCCCCTCCCTTGGTTTAGGCTGTCCTTCCGTTTGTTCTGTGCACAGTGTGAGGAGGTGGATTTGCAGCATCTTCGGAGAAGAATTCCTTTGGGAAGCTGCTGGCAGTGGCAGTTGTGATAGGGCTGAGCAGAGCTCAAGTGGTTAATGGCTCAGAGCTGGTGGCACAGGGGCACGGGGGGAACTTTGTGAGGAGCAGGAGGGGTCCTGGTGCTGGAAGGAGGAGGAGAAATGGCAGGAGATGGGGAGAGGGATGGGTCAAGGGAAGGACAGGGCTTGCAGGGCGTAGTTGTGCTCATGCATGCACATCTCGTTCCTGTTTGCAGGCTGTGCTGTGTGCTGGGCTGGTTGGGTTTCCTCCCCAACCCCCTCGCTTTGCAAATGTCATAGGGATGAGGTGGTGGTAGGGGAGCAGCTGGTGGAAGGATGTTTGGAGGAGGGATCCGGGCAGGATGGCAGCCTGGGAGTGAAGGTCAGGTGGGTTGTTCTGGGCAAAGGGACAGCAGCAGGATAGAAACTCTCCTCAAGCAGTGTGAAAATGATGAGACTGGGACAAGGAGCGGGGTACTGGGGGGGAGGTGGTGGTACCTGGGGTGGTGCTGGCCACACAGCAGAGTGAAACATGGCAGGAATGGGATCAGGAAGGAAGAGATCCCAGGACTCCTGTTGGGACATGGCTAAATGGAAGCCAAGCTTCTGGCTGCAAGAGCACAGGAGGTGAATCAGGGAAGGAATCTGTGTGACTGAGCAGCAGCTGAGTGCCAGAAGTGAAGAACTGTCAAGGATAATATCAGGAGTGTGTGTGGAGAGGACACTGGGTTTATTTGCCACGACAGAAAAGGATTTGAAAGGGAATACAAGAAGCTCAGTACTGAGTGTGAATTGGCAGCAAGAGGGCTCGGGAAGGGTGCCAGGAAAGTGTCACAGATACAAGGCTGGAGTGAGGAACAGGAGCACAGAGGCAGCCTCAGGAGTCAAGCAGTCAGGACTGGGCAGGAAAGGCAAGGGGGCATGGCCAGGCAGCTAGCAGGACGTGAGCTGGGGGGAAAATGACCAGGAAAAAACCCCAAACCCCTGGGAGGCGAGTGCAGAAGGGCTCAGGGGTTTGTTCTTTATCTGTAAGGCATTCAGAGGCCTGGGCTAAACATCCCCTAATGCTGTGGGGCGAGGGTGATGGTGGCACTTCTGGGAGCTCCTCAGGCAGAAGAGAAGTTTTACCACCAGGGTGAGGTTCAGCTGTGCAGGACTCAGCAGTTTCCCAGGAGCGTGCTAGGAAACTCCCACGGGAACTCAGAAACCTCATAAATCTTTTCCCTTCCCCCCCACATCCACGAGCTGAGCGATCTGCTTTTTCCTCATTTAAACACACGGATCCCTAGGGAGGGAAACATTTATACTGATGGCTTGAAAAAAACAAAACAAAACCAAACCAAAACCAAACAAACAAACCTGAAAATCCTGCCAAAACAGAAACTGCCCACAAAGCCAAAGAGAGGGTGAGAATGGGTGAAAGAAGAGGGATGTTACAGGCTCAGGAGTACCAGCAATGAGCTGGGGAGTCACTGAGAAACAAAGGAGAGAAAGCAAATGAGGGCAGCCTGGCTGTGCAGGGGACAGCACACCCAGGAGGATGGGGAGGCTGATGGGAATGCTGGAGGCAGGGTCAGTACGGCTGCATCTTCATGGAAAAATGATGCATCTGTCCCCCAGCCTGCAGGGAGGGGGATAGGAGTATCCATATGAATAAGGAATACTTGCAAGCCCTGAAATCGTATTATATCGACTGTCAGAACAGTTCTGGAGGTTTTCTGGGGCTCCTCTCCATCTCCTGATGCTAAGGGGAACCGTTTAAAATATTAAATAACAGCATATAATGCTCTGAAGCAGACCAGGCTGCTCCTTCCTCCACTGCTCATTATTACTTCATGATTTGCAATTGCAATGTAGTGTCCTGGCACATCCTGATAGGAAAATGCAAATGTTGCATTTCCCTGGCGTGCCCTGACAATTTATATTTCTCTCTCAGAAAGAGATAACATCAGGTGGATGTTGCTTGCACGCTGTTGCTACAACCCTGTTGTTTAAACTAAACAGCCATAGCCTTGCACCTTGCTGCCTGGAAATCAAGATGAAAAGAAGAACAGGATTTTTTTTTTCTTTCTCTGCTTTAGAACCCATTTTCCCTCAGTTAAATTCAACGACTTCAAAGGGCCAAGACCCCATCCATAAGGGGTTGGGGCTTCTCTTTTTTTTTTTTTTTTTTTTTTTTCTTTTTTTCTTTTTTTTTTCTTTTTTTTCTTCTTTTTCTCTTTTTTCTTTTTTTTTCTTTTTGTTTTTCTTTTTTTTCTTTTTCTTTTTTCAAGTGCAGAAAATTGTTATTTCTGGGATCTGGGGTAAGATGATGGCCAAGGGAGTCGATTCTGCTCCCTTTGCCCTGCTGGCAGCAAATGCCCTGAGCAGAGGAGAGCTGAGGAGCTGAGCTGTGTGGGGGGACCTGGGGTGACCCCATCACCTTGCTGGGGGATGCTGGCAGCTCCTGAGGGCTCCCGGGGTTAAAGGGGCTGTGGGAGGTGTCAGCAGCACCCTGTGAGCTGGGTTCCAGGAGGCCTGGGATGGAAAGCAGCAGAAGGGATTGCTCCAGCTCTCCTGTGGCTCCTAAGGAGAGCGTGGTGACCTGCTCAGCAGTAATTCAGCAGTAATTCAGCAGTAATTCAGCCCTCCTGCCTGGGACTTAGCTGTCAGCAAGTTGTGATTTGCATAATCTGTTTGCTGCTTGGTTATCCTGAAGCATTTCAGAGAGGAAGCCTGAGACAAAACACTTGCTTTAAAACGTTTCCTCACCATTTGTTTGGAAAATAAACGCCCGAAGGCTGTGGGGCAGCTGTCAGCAGAAAGCCCAGAAGTGCTGGGGACAGGAGTGGGGACAGCATGGTGTGCTCAGGGACAGCCACAAAGAGGGGCCCCTGGTTCCTGCCCCCCAGCACCAGCTGGACTGAGGCTGCCCAAGCCCTTGAGGAATGGTTCATAACCCCGGTTCTGCTGAACTCCTGATCCCAGCATTGCTTCACCCCTAGGTAAGGCTCCTGAGAGTGGTTTAGCAGAGCTTGACCTGGACTTGGGTGGCCTTTAGAGGTCCCTTCCAGCTCCCATTCCTCTGTGACTGGAGGCTCTGGTGATGGACTGGGCTGCCTGGCAGGGAGGTTGAACCCATCCCATCCTGCTCACCTGGACCAGGACCCACCAAGGGAAGAGCAGGTTGGGAAGGGGGATGGCATTTCCCTGTCACTGGGGAGTCACCAGGGGAACAGGTGGATTTTCTTCCTCTTTACACAGCGTTTCACTGGGAGCTTGGCACCCATCCGTGGTGAGGTGCAGCCACAGCTTGCAAGCCAGGCTGGTGCACCAGGGCTGTGCAGCCTGCCAGAGCTTTTCCTGGAGCTCCTGAGGAGATGCAGCTCTGCTGAGAGCCCCCCAAGGTTGCAGCCATCGTGAGGGCAGACTAGAAAGCTGCCTGGATGTGTCAGGTAGGGTGGAATTGCTCCACAAGGAGCCCAGAACAGCAAGACACAACCTGCATTTCATTGCTACATCTGCAGGACTGAACCTTGCTGGGGAGCCAGGCCTGACCTGGGGTTCCACCAGGGTGACTCAGAGGGTGCTGCCACCCTTTCCTGGCCTCTCTAAAACTGCAGCAGCTCCTGGCTCAAACCCAAAGGCTTTCACCTTTCCTTCAGCACTGTGCACACCCACCTCCCACCACCCAGGGGACATCTGCAAGACACAATTCACCCTTTCCCCCCAGCCCTCTGAACACAATAAAAGCAGAATGTACTCCCAGGGCTTGTGCCGAGTGCTTTAGCAATCCTCCACTTCACTGCAAGGGCAGTTTCCTTGCAAAAGAGCTTTTCTCAGCTGGTGTTGTGGTGGTGAAAAGCAAGCGAGGCCCCAGGTGCAGGAGGAAGAGCAGGAGGCTCCAAGCATGGGGCTGTCACAGGGGATCAGTCACATCCCCAGCCACGGAGGAGACCTTGCATCCTACATCTCACAGCCAGTGCTCCCCTGCCCTGCAGAACACAGAAATCACACAGCAGCACATCCTGACCTTTACCTGCTGTCCCTTCTCTCCAGAAGGGAGAGGAAAGGTTTGGGGTGGGTTTGGGGAGCCTCCTCTAGCTCAGCCAGCCCACTCCTGGCCATGGGGTGAAGGTCACTTCCCTCCTCCCTCCCCAGCAGGGTTTGAGGTGCCTGCAAAGCCAGGGGCTGGGATCCCCTCCCCAGGACACCCTGTGTCCCACCAGCCTTGCTCTCCTCCTCCTCCTCCTCACTCTTCCCTGGGAGCCCAGCAGCAGAACCAGGATCCCAGGATCCCAGGATCCCAGTCAGACATCACCCAAGGGCTCAGGGAGCTCTGCAGCCTCTGGGATTGGTGCCTGGGGAGGGGAGCAGAGCAGAGGCACTCCCATCCTGCTGTTTGCTCTTTGAGCAATACCCCTTTGAGTACACTTTACAGTAGATGGGGTTGGCAGATACTCCACGTTGTATCTTTCAAGTACAGCAACGCGGCAGCCGCACGGAGAGAGGAGCAGCACGTCCTGTGGGGACACAGCTCCCACTCCCCACCCCGAGATTAAAGCACATTAAACATTGATAGAGCTGTCACACCTAGAGCCCCAGCAGGACTAAGGTCCCTGGTGCTCTACAAGCTCCTGATAAGAGCCAGTCCCTGCCCCAGGAGGGCACAGCCCCAGCTCGGGGTGGGGGTTTGTGTGCCTGAGCCCTCCTGCCAGGCCTGCAGGAAGAGCAGTGGGGTTCCCAGTGGTGCCAAAGGGGGAGGTTTGGGTTTAATGCTGAGTTCTGGCTCCTGGTTGCTTCACAGATGGGGAGACAGCAACCCGAGCTGTGCAGGGGGACCCGTTCCTGGGCTGGGCAGGGAGCTGGGGACACCACAGCCCCTGCAGCACAGGGATGCTCTTCCCATGGAACCACCTTTCCCCCCTGAAAAAAAAAAAGAGAATTCCTGGTAGGTAGAAGCACAGTCCTTGCCCGTGGGAGATGCCCACTCAGTTTCTGTTCTGTTCCTTGTGCTGGGCAAGTGACTCTGCTCCTCCCTTGTGCAGCTCAGCTCTGGGTTCCTGCTGCTTCCCCCAGGGACGGGTCCAGCCAAGGAGCCCAGAATGCTGGGGGGGTTTGGCTCCCCACCAGGCAGGGTGTCAGCCACTGCTTTCACACCCAGGAGAGGCCTCAGCAGCAGCAGCAGGGAGGCAGGAAGCAGAACCAGAGGCTGGAAGTGACTAAAGCCAGGGCTGGGGTGAGAGCAGCAGTTTCTGGTCAGGGCAGCCTGGGACCGACTGCAGAGGAAATCCTGGAAGCAGGTGACCTCAAAGGGACGTGCAGGGGTGGCATTTGGAGCCCAGAGCAGTGAGTTGTCTCATCTGGGAATACAGCCTGGCAAGTAACTCCAGTCTGGCACTCGGCAATGCAGGAAGGTGTGTGACGTGCCCCTGACCACCATCTCTGCCCACAGCAGGAGGATTACTGGATCCTCCTCCAACTCGGAGCACTCTGAGCTCTCCAGCACAGCAAACCCAGCAAGGCTGAGCTCACCTTTTCCTCCAGCTGGGTTTGTGGCTCAGGGGGTGCCAAGGGAAGATCCTAACTCGATGCCCAGGGTGTAGCTGGAAGGCAGAGAGCCAGAGACTGCCCATCCCCATCCCCGTGGGCTGAGCTGCAGAGGGGAAAATCACAGTGATTCCTCCTGCTCCTCCCTGCCTGCTTCCTGCCTCCCCTTCCCCATCACCTGCTCCTGCAGCTCCTCAGCACAAGGCAGTGAGGAGGGCTCCAACATCTCTGCAGCTGCTGCTGGGCCTTCCTCAGCCCCAGGGCTCTGCTGCTCAGGTAACTGGAGGTGCCATGGGCACGCGTGGCCAGCAGCACACGGGCTCCTGCCCTCAGTTGCCCACGGAGCTTTCATTAAGGGGTGAGCCCAGAGCTGGCAGCTCCCAGCAGCTCTGCCCAGCTGGGCTGATCCCTGTGAGATGAAGTGCAGCCCTCTCACATCTGCCTCTGCTGTACTTTGGGGATGGTCCTGAGGAGAGCCACGAGGATGATCAGAGGGCTGGAGCCCCTGCCATGTCAGGAGAGGCTGAGAAACCTGGGATTGTTCTGCCTGGAGAAGGGAAGGCTTGGAGGAGACCTTCTGGCCATGTTCCTATACTTATAGGGGGGCGACCAAGCAGATGGAGACTCCCTGCTGACAAAGGAGCAATGGGCACAAGGTGCTCCTGAGGAGGCTCCAGTGGGACACAAGAGGGAGATTTTTCCTCATGAGGACAGTCAGACACTGGAATGGTTTCCCAGGGGGAGGGGTGGATTCCCCCACTCTGGAATGTTTGAAGTCTCATCTCGGGGTGCTGAGGCATCTCAGCTAAACAATAATATCAGAAGGGCTGGAGCAGATGGGCCATGAGCTCCCTTCCCACCTGAGGTCCTGGGATTCTGAGGCATCCTGAGGGAAGTGTGCCAGAGCCCTGCTGGGTGCAAGGCAGGCAGAGGCAGTGCTGGATGCCACGTGTGCCAGCACTGAATGTCAGAGGGCCTGGAGCTGCCAGGTTTGTTTTAAGGATGGCAGTGACCAAGGTGTGGGCATCGCCTTTCACGGATCTTAAAAATAGAAGGTAAAAAAGTTGTTTCACCTCATCCCCCCCACGTAGCACCTCCCTGGCTGAGAGGAGGGGAACAGGCAGAGCAGCAGCAGGACATGGATGGGTTTGGAAAGCAGCTCTGGAGAGGAGCATCATGCCAAGATACTGACACAGAGCCTCCCTCCCTGCCAGGCTGAGTCATTCCAGATCCTCCAGGTGATTGCACCCTGCTTGGTCACAGCCTCCTTGTCTGGGAGCCACAGAAGGGTTGGGGTTGGAAGGGACCATTTTGGGCAGGACCACCTCACTGCATCCTGAGGAGGTGCTAAAGGCACCATTAAATGTACAGTTCATTTTGTGTTTGCAGGCACTTAAAGCCCCTGCAGAAGAACCCTTCTGCCACTGCTTCTTGGTAGGGATCAGAATTTTTTTTTTTTATTTTTTTCTTCAATCTGGTGTTTCCCAGCTGTGTGCATGCATCACCAGTGAATCAGAGGCAAAGGCAGCCCCTTGCCTGCAGCCCAGGCTGTCCTGTTCCATGGCACACATCAGGAGCCAGGAAACCCACACGCCTGATCCGGGCTGTCAGTGCTGCGAGGGGAAATTAAAACAGATGCAGATGTATGAAAGAGGGCCCAGTTTTTTGGCACCAGACGTGGGTTTCCTGGCTGAGTGCTAATACCAAAGTGCAGATCCTCTATTTTACGTTAGCAAAGGGAAATCCCAGCAATTCATGCCACAGCATTAAAACACAGGAGTCTAAAAATAGCATTAAAGAGTTGGACTGGAAAAAAATAATTAAAAAAAAAAACCCAAACACAAAAAACCTAACAACAATAAAAACTAAAGAGAAAACCTCAGATATGTTTGTTTGTTTGTTTGCTTGCTTTTTTGAAAGCAAGAATGCTGCATTTGACCCCAAGAGCTGATTTCCAAATGCCAGGGCCCTGAAAGGCAAGATGAGAGCATGAAAAGACCCAGGTGGCTGAGGTGGGATGGTGCAGGAGCCTCTCCTCCCTCCTTGGCAGGGTCCCTGCTGCAGTCCTGGTGTTGGGAAATGAGTCAAAGGAGGCTTGGGAAGGAGAGGACTGATGGGGCAGGGGGAGTCTGAGGATAAAGAAGACACCCCCAGGTCCCTTCTTCACTGGGTTTGTTTCCTCATGGATCATCCCCATCCAGAGGTGCAGGTGGGGATAAGGGGGTGCCCAGGGTGAGCAGTTCAGAGATGTGCCATCCAGGCTGCTTGGCTTGCAGATTTCAGCTTTTTGTTGATGTGCCTCAGTGAGGACACCCAGCTCCTCACACAGAAACATCTCAGGGGACAGATGACCAATTTAAGATCAGGAAAATATTCCACTGGAATATTTTTGAAGATGACTGCAAGGAAGGAAGGAAGGAAGGAGAGGTATCTGGATAGTCCTGAGACTTCCCAAGCCTTGGAGAATTCCCCAGAAAGGCAGCAGCTTCCTTTGGAGAGAGAGCTGAGTTGAATTCAGGAGTGATGGGCACTGCCCTGGGTACCTCATGCAGCAGGAAATAACCCTGGGTGTGCTGGAGGGCACAGATTGCTTCAGGGATGTTTTTCTACTTTAAATCTTTATATTTTTAAACCCTGCTTCACTTTATAAAGCCTGGTGATTTCCCAGTCTCTGGGTGCTCATTTCTTTTCACTTTCCCTGTGATCCTGACAACTGTCCCATCTTGACACCCCTGGGATTCACATCCTGGCTGTCTGACCAGCAAATACCTGGGGCTGGTCCTGGTCCAGCCCCAGCCCCTGGCTCCAGGGGGGTGTGTGGTGAGACAGGGATGAGAAACAGCTTCAGGGCTGGACCTGCCTTCCTCTTCCAATTACATCCCCTCAGGTCCATGGGAAGCAGGAGAAGCAGAGGAGAATCCTTCCTTGGGGAGGGCCCTCCAAATACCACTGGGAGACCACAATGAAAACACATCTGATGCTACCCCAGCATAGTGTGGGAACAACCAGGCATCCCTGGGCCAGAGAAATGATGTCAGGGGCTGCAGGTTTCTCACAGTTGCCTAAAATACCCCTTTAATTAACAAGTTTGGGCTTGCTGGAGGCCAGGGGCTGGCTGGGACATGCAGCACTGTCCCAGGAGGTGAACAACCCTTGTAGCATCCTTGTCCCAAGGAGCTCCTTTGGGCATTCTCCTTTGCATGAGGCCTCTTTGCAAGTGTGCCTCCTTCTTTGGCACGTTGGGAAAGCAAAGTTAATGAGAATTTCTAGTGGTTTTCCCTTGGAAACCGAGTTTCTCAGGGAATTATGGTGTCTGAGTGGAAGAGGTCAGGACCAGGCAGTGGGATATTTGTACAGCTGGCTGATCAGATTGCTCTTGTGTAGTTGTTCCAGAGGTCCCACCAATTCATTCTCAGACCTGACTCATTACAACTCATTAAGTAAGCACTTTGGAATGGCAGTATCCAGGATTGCTTTTCCATATTTTTTAGCATCCATTAAATGTAGCAGCTCAGACTGAAATCCACACTTGCAGAGAGCTAATGAGGTGCCCCTGGCAGGGCCTGGCCTCGGTGTGTACATACAACTCCTTACAGAGGCACAGCAGAGGGAAAAGGCACCCTAGAAGACAGAAAAAAGCTTTGCCTATTTGTGCAGACAGGTAGTGACCCCCTGCTCTGCAGCTGGGCTTGGGGGCAGCCTCACTTAGCACTGGATAGCTGGAGCTGGTTTTGCTTCACCTCCCCCTCAAAAGCCACGAGGTGCCTCACAGGCCAAAAGACTGCCAAAGAAATTCAGTCCCATTATGGCTGTGCCACAACAGCACATGGTTCAATACATAAAAGAAAAATAAATAATCCCCCAGCCCCCCCACCAGCCCCCTGCAGCATGGAGTGCTCAGCACCTGCTGGATTTGCAGCAGGGATTTGGGACTGGAGGTAAGAGTTAAATACAGCCCTGACTCAGACCTGCACAACCCATTAAAAAAAAAAATAAATCAGAAATAAATCTCATATACTGGATACAAGATGCTGGAGGATGCTGGGAGCCCCCTGGCACCCTTTGCTCTGCCTGCAGGGCAGAGGCTCTTGTCCCAAGTCCCTCCCCAGCTTCATCCAGGAAGATGAAGAGCAGGGCAGCAGATCCTGCCCATCCCATGGGTGGCTCAGGGATGTGCCAGCCCCTTCGCCCCCTCATTGGGCAGGAGATCCCGGGGGAAAAACAGCTTCTGGAAACACAGCCAGGTGCCTGGGGCTTACCAAAGGCAACCCCAGCCCCTCATCTCCAGGCATCCTGCCCCCCCCAGCTCTCTGGCTGCTGACACAGGACCTGGCAGAGCTGCTGCCCCCAGCCTGCACGCTCCAGAAAGTCAACCAAGCTGCCCAAGCATCACTGGGACAGAACAAGACCTCCCCAATGCTCCTAAAGATTTCACAACCCCTGCCAGGAAACCAAACCTCCTGCTGCAAGAGGAAGAGTTCTTCTCCTCCTCCTCCTCCTCCTCCTCCTCCTCCCAGCTGAGCACCTCGGGGAGCAGCCCAGGGAGGTGAAGCAGAGTTCATCCCATGCCTCACTGCACCTTGGGCTGTCTCAGCATTTTCAGGCTTCAGCTGGAGATCTGAGGTGATGAAAACCCAGCAGCAAAGCTTTGGTAGGGGCAGCAGGTCAACTGATGCTAGGAAGGGAAGCAGCCAGCAAGCTGGGCCAGGGCCCAGGCTGTGCTTTTAGTGCAATATTCCTCATTTACCTGGCATGCTGCTTGCAGTCATTGCTCCTTCCTATGTGTTCTGGTGGCCTCCAGAACGGGGTAAAACAATGTGAACTCCTATAAACACCTCTGCAGCTTTACTGAGCCTTGCTGAAATCTGCTGCAGGTGATTAATGCTCTGGGAAAGGTGCAGGCAGGAGGGGGAAGCACCTGAAAGGGCTCCAGCAGCAGGAGACCTCTGAGTTCAGCAGATCCCAGCTGGAGATTACCTGGAGGAGGTGTCAGTCCCAGCCTCACACCCCAGGGAACATTAAAGCCATTCGGTCTGACGATGCAAATCTTGAGTTCATGGGAAATAAGCAGGAATCTGAGCCCATGGTGGTGTTTACTGCAGAGTTTCCTTACCCTGTCCTTGTGCAGCCTGGCACCCCAGGCCTTCTGGGGTCAATCAGAACCTCTCCTGGTGGGCAGGATTCTTGCACAAAACGTGGTGGCTCGGGACTTTCCTGAAGGAGATCCTGGCTCTTACACATCTGCACATGGTTTGTCCTGGCGTGCCACACAACAAAGCCTGCAGGCCTGGAGGACTGAGACATCATTGCACTGGGATATCAGGCTTTACTTTTTTTTCCTTGAAGGGAAGAACATCAGATGCCTCCCAAACCTCAGCATCAGCCCTCTCTAACCAGGGACTGGAGTCACGTATTGCTCTGCCAACACTTGAATTCTTTCACAAACTGAGCATCCACAGCCCCCAGGAGGGCAGGACAGGCCACTGGTTTAGAAACCATAGAATATTTTGGGCTGGAAGGGACCTTAACTCATGCAGTTCCCAGGGACACCTCCCACCAGCCCAGGCTGCACGAAGCTTCATCCAACCTTCCAGGGTGGGGGCACATGGAGTCTGATCTCTCACACTGGCCAAAAATTACATAAAGGAGATAAGAAGATACTGACACTCTTCTGGACCTCTGTTTTCCATCTTCCAGAGCAGACCTTGGGTACAGCAGGGGGTGAGGGGGTTGTGGTTGGAGATCTGCTGCATCTCCCCCAGGCAGAAACAACTGAAGAGATGCACAGAGCAAACCCCCAGTGTGAATAAAACGAACAAACCACAGAGAAGCTGGGCCAGAAGAGGCCAGGGGCTGGGAGCAAGGAGCTGGCAAAGCAGCTCGGGTAGGGATAACCTTGAGGGCAGCTGCTCCCTGTGGGGCTGAGGACCCCGACCCCAGGGGATTTGCTGCCACGGGTGAGTGGCATCCCCAGGGCTGCTGTGCTCTGGGAGGGATGGGTGCTGGGTGCTGGGTGCTGGGTGCTGCTGAGCCCTCCCAGCAGCAGCAGGAGCAGCCCCAGCACTGCTGCAAGGGGTAAACAGGACCCAGCCCTTTCCTGCACCCACTTCCCCTGCTAGAGCAAAAAGGAAAACAAACCACCTGCAGCAACACCACAGAACTCTCTGGACTGGTGCAGTGCCCCGAGCCCAGGCAGCCTTCTGTGCTGAGCAGGGAGGAATAAACTGAATAAACTGAGCCAAACCTGCTCACCCTGAGCAAGGCCTTTGGGTCTGCTCCCGAGCAGGGATCCTGTTGGTTCCCAGGAAGTTTTTTTGCAGAAGAAAACCCAAACCCACTGACAAACCACCTGGTGTTTCTCTGAAAAGCCATTTCCAGTTTCACTCCTTGGAAAAAACATCAGCGGGAGCCACTGCAACCCTTTCCATTTCCCCTTGCAGCCTTCCAAAGAGGGAGGGCCCAGAGGCAGAGCTGTGCCTGGGCTGTGTTTCTGGGGGGCTTCAGGGGCACCCCAGCACATCCCACTGCAGAGGTGGAGGGGATGATGCTGGGCACCAGGGGGGTGCTGGGGAAGCAGCAGCAGAAATGTGTGGCTGCTCTTGGAAAAATTCCAGCCTCAACTTTTATCCCTCTGTGTGGTTTCACAGGATCAGAGAGGGAAATGAAGACGATAATCCCACAGGCACCCAAACTTTGGGCTGCCTCCCTTTTGCTGGAGGAGGATCCTGCTGGGAGCAGAGCAGCCTGGCAGCAGGACAGGACAGCCCATCCCATCCCATCCCATCCCATCCCATCCCATCCCATCCC
>JAAWXA010000058.1:1210619-1270999 GCA_038090715.1 Florisuga fusca
ATCCCATCCCATCCCATCCCATCCCACGTGGAGCCTTCTTGCTGGCAGGGAGGGGAGAAGCCAGACCTCCAGAGCAACCCCACCCCAGCTGGGGCAGAGGAATGGTGCTTTCCCAAACACCTCCTGCAAAGCTGTCCCACCAGCTGCTCCCCCCGGCAGAGTGTGTTCTGCAGGGCAGTCAGGAGGGGACAGGGAGCATCTCCCCCTCCAAGCTGAGTGTCCTGGGAAGAGATCCAGATCCAGCCCCTGCTGGTTTCTCAGAGCTCTGGGAACACAGAGCAGAGCCCAGAGGGCCCCTCTTGGCACCCAGCATCGTCACGGCCACCCCCACACCACCCACCAGCAGCTTGCCAGAATAACAAAGCTGCTCCCACAGCATCTGTCCTCACCTGCCATTTCCATCATGACACAGCCAGATCTTTATCACCCGTGCCCATTTTCACCTAGTTTGACCCTCCAGCTCTTGACAAGTGACACCAGCAGAGCAGGGCAGGATGACACCAGTCTCTGCTGGTGCCAGGCAAGGCCCCCAGCCCATGGGGGGACACACAGGGTGAGGTCCTGCCCCAGGACATGGGCAGGGCCCACGTTCAATAACAACCACCACCAGAGTCACACAAAATTTTGACCATTCCATCTCTGCAGCCAGCCAGGATCCCAACACAACCTGCAGGGCCAGGCTCCTGGGGGGACAGGAGGGGAAATGGGGTCCTGAGCCCTCCCCCCAGCACCACGCCAGGTGCTGAGGAGCTGCTCCCATGGCAAGCCTGGAGGGGGTGGTTTGTACACTCAGAAGGGGTTGGCAGGGAAACCATGTAAATATTGTCAGGGTGTTGGCAGCAGAGCTGGGCCCTTCCAACGTGCTCAGGAAGAAAGGCTGGAGAGGGGAAGGTTTGGGAGAACCACCCCAGGAACAGCCCTCAGCCCCAGGAAACAGCTCCACTGCACCCCCCAAGGAAGAAACACAACCAGTTTCCCCCTGGATAGCCCGGGAGGAGAGGGACCAGCCCAGCCCAGCCCCAGGCTCTGCAGCCCCCTCCCCAGCTGACACAGTTCTCCCCACTCAGCCACGTTCCCACCTCCCACTCGGATCCAGGCACAAGAACATCATCATCCCAACCCGAAGTCTTGGTCTCTCCAGCTAAATGTGAAGTCCCATTTCTGAAGTCAAATCATAGAATCCTGTCACCAAAGAGTGTGAGGGGGAAGGAACCTTAAAACCCCCCCAGTGCCACAGGGAGGGACCCCTCCCACCAGCCCAGGGTGCTCCAAGCCCCATCCAACCTGGGCCTGAACACTGCCAGGGATGGGGCAGTGTTTTGGGGCAATCTGGGCCAGGGGCTCAGCACCCTCACACTAAAAAGCATTTTCCTAATATCTTCTCCTCCCTCTGCCCATGCTGAGGGCAGCAGCTCTGCACACAATCAGGTTCACCATTCCACCCCAGCACCACCATGGTGGGACCAAGGCCACCCCCACCCCACCCCAGCAGAGCTGCTGGAGCCTGGTTACCCCAGGAAGGCCAGGCAGAAGGTTTGTAACAGGAGACAGACTCAGCTCTACTCCATCACCAGCCCCCTTACCTTTCTGAAGCCATCCCTACAGCCTGGAGCAGCTCCTCTGTGCTGCACCCCCCAGGTCACTCCCATTCCCCCCCAGATTTAATCCCTGCCCTGTGCTGCCCAGAGCCTCAGCAGGGATTTGGGATAACTGGGAGCAGCTGCTTGGATCTTCATCTCACCTACCAGCTGCCTTGACCTCCAGGAGCTGAGGAGCCACCCGGCAGGACAGCCCTGGGCAGGAGTAAATGATTCTCTCCCGTGGCAAAACACCTCCTCATTAGGTGCCCATCTTTATTGGGTCCAGAGAGAAAGGGGAGAGCCAGGAGGTGAACACATCACCCCAGGCTCAGCTGAAGGTCCCTCCCCACCCCAGAGCTTCCTGGGGATCCGGGTGCTAGGAGAGGTGCTGGACCCACCACCTGGAGAGGATCCTGAAGAGGACAGAGCCCATCTGAGCCTGGAGCAAAGCTCCATCCTGCTGGAGCACAACCTGCCTGGGACAAAACCTCCTGAGATTTTGGTGGAGTGAGGCCTGGAGCCAGTCAGGAGAGGATGGCCCAGTGGCCACTGACAATTCAATGTATCAATCAGTTTTAAATCAATTTAATATCAAGCCTCCCACAGGGCTTTAAACCCCCCCTGGACTGTGTGCTGTACCAACCCCATCCTGAGTCTCCTCAGGGCTGCTTCTGGAGTCACAGAACCAGCAGAGTGAGAAGGGGCCTCTAGGGATCCTCAAAGTCCAGCTGTCTGACTCCAGCAGGAAAATGAAAATGTTGTATTTATTTGTGTGGTCCTGCTTAACAACCCAACCCAGGAGCAGGGTGTTAGCTTTGCAACCGCTTCCAAAATACAGGAATTCAAACCAGTGGCTGGGGGGGATCTCTTATTTAATACCCCTGGGATGAAAATTACCTGGTTCTGGTTATTAAAAATGGCCATTCAGACTGAGACCAGGGCATACACCGTTTTTTAGCCCTTCCAAACATGCACAGGACACAGCTGGAATTATATCCGTACCCATCTTTAAACATGAATGTTTACTGACATAAATAAACAGTGTTTTATAACAAAAGGCACAGATTTTCAACTATAAACAATGGAAAAATATTTACAAATTTGCACAGACATAATCAAAGAGCAAGTGCACAATTGGTCAATTCAGATCTTCTTTCCTCTACGTTGAGATTTAGTTCCTTCCAAGCAAGTCAGTCCATCAGCAATGTCCAAATTCTTTTTTTTTTTTTCCTTTTCCCCACAAAAGCTGCTAGCAATGCCAGGTAAGCCAGTTCATCCAAACAAAGACTTTAGCAGCACGAGTTCTCAAATGGAGACGGTGTTGCTGACCTCTTCATACTGGATAATGAAGTATGGGTAGCTCTGGTCATCATTAAAAATGACAAAAATCTGAGGCTCAAAATAATTGTCCACACAGGAGTCGTAGAGGTCGCTGGTAACGCTGCCGGGGTTGACAGGAGGAGGTCTCCTCATGGTGTGGTTGCCCACTGTGTACCTTCCTGTCAGGACTTTGGCCAGGAACATGTAATGAACTCCTCTGGGTGACCTTTTGGAAAAGTTGTGGGAATAGCTGGCCTTCCTGGCAAAGTAACTGCCCTGGCCAAACATGGTGGCGTGCTTCCCGCAGACCCGCGGGTCGAAGTTGTGTTTGCAGATCCCATCCACCACGTCCTGGGAGGTCCCGTGGAACAAATGCCTTTCATTCATTATCCTGTCAAGCCCTGACATTTTTTTGGACATGTATTCCTTTTTCCTGGAAGAGAAAGAAAAACCAAAAAAACAAACAAAAGAAAGAAAGTGGAGGTGAGCATTCGCCGCGGGTCCCTGAGGAAAAAGCAGTTTCCATTGCTTCAGGTACCAGTGCTGTCCTCTGGGACAGCAGAGCTGTGAGAGGAGACAGGAAAATATTTCTGTGTGGGTAGCAGGGTGGGTCTTCCACTTTCTAATAGAGTTTTTGTGTGAAGTAAGTATTTCTGAAAGGTCCTGAGCTGATACTGGGAGATGAAGTACTGGTGAAGGTGCTGGCACTGCTGGGGGCAGAGCTCCTTCCCTCACACAGCAGAAAGGCAAAGCAGCTTGAGGAGTGCTGCTCCTCTTTGCCTCTGCTTCACCCTGGAGAGGGAAGGAAATCCTTCTCAGAGTGAAAACAAGGGCTGGGCAAAAATGAAACCCCACTACAGCTTCAGAGGAGGCCAGGGAGAGGAATGAGTGAGAGACAGGGGGGTGAAGGTGCTCCAGAGCAGTGGGAGCAAGTCTGCTCACAGCCTGTCCCTCCAGCTCTCCTGAGCCTCAGCCCTTCTGGAGAAGGGAAAGAATCCACAAATCATCTCATTTCCTATGGGCTGGGGAGTGGTCCATGGGTGGTGAGTCCCAGGCACAGCATCTCTGGCCTGGATGGGACTGCCTGAGGTGGGAGCTCCTCTGTGTGGGACCCTGGGTCCCCCCATGCAGGGAACCAGGGCACTAATGGCTGCTTGCAGCACAGATTGTTCCATGAAAACCCTGCTCTGGCTTGAAAGTGAATGGAAAGATTTTTCAACTAGATATCCTGGACTTAATCCGAAGTTCTCTGAAGAAGTTCTGAAGTTCTACAGAAGTTATCAGCCCATCATGCATTAAACCTCTCATGAGGAAATGTCAGGGTAAGAGATTTTTCAGATAAAGCTTTCTTTTCTTCAGAACATCTGGAGCTTATGTATTCTGCTTAATGAGCAATGTCTATTTTGCAGCCCAAATGAAATAAATGTTTTAAGGTATTTTCCCACTACTGCAAAAGAACAGCATTTGCAAGACCTTACCTTTTGTACTTCTCCCAAAGAAACTGATTCTGCACTCGCAGAATTTTCAGTATTTTGTATTTGGTCTCTGGCACAGTCTTGTGGAACAGGTTATAAATGGTTCTGTAGCTTTTATCTTCCTTCAGAACAGGCACTTGGATGAAGTCCTGAGATGGATCCATATTAATCCAGGTTTCAGGATAGAAGTTTGGAGAGGTAAGAGCAGTGGGAGATAAGCCACGGGAGGAAGCCAGCTCAGCAGGCAGGGACGGTGCTGGGGAGCTGCCACCCAAGGTCCTGGTTTGGGGAAGGAGAAAAACATTCTGCTTGAACACTCACCAACACAAGAGCTTCTTCAAACCACATTTATTTCCTCAGCAGTGCATCTTGAGCAATTGCTGCTCTTTGGTTCTGTTACCACTTACAGCTCTTTAATGCTGTTTTTTTGGAACATGATCAGGCCAGCTATTTCTGCTATTCCAGTGACACCTCCCCCCATGCAAACCTGGGACAGACCTTTGGATTTCAGGGATGCTGTTCCACATCAGTGGAGCAGTGCTCCCTGCTCAGTGGTGTTTAAAAACCTCCTGTGGTCATTATGCACCTTCTGGGGGGGGTTATGAGCTGCAGACAGCAGAATGCTGCCAAGTACAATCAGTCTGGCTCCCAGCTACAACCAACTCCTGCTCTGAACAGTCTGCAGAAGAGGAGATGCCATGCTTCCAGACCCATGCAGTACCTCATTTTCATTATATTCAGCCTCTTATTTACATTTGCCCAGGCCAGATGTAGATTTGCATTTGCAGTTGCTTGCTTTCCTGGGCCATCTCCTGCTGGGAAGGTGGCTGGGTGGGGAAGGGGGAGGAGCTAGCTTCCCAGAAGCCCTGGCAAAAGCAGCATTATGCTCACTTGATCATAATCTGGCCAAGTGAGCCTTACTCAACAGAATAATCCTTCCTTACCAGAGTTCTCCCTCTTATGTCAGTGAAAATACTCTGCTCATGAAAAGCCTGCAAGGTCAGGCTCTGCACACTTCAAGTACACAGCTCTGCAGCTCCTGCCAGAGCCAACCTTGGCTCTAACCCCCACAGGCGACCTTACATTAAACTTCATTAAATTAAAGTTTAATGAACATTAAAATTCATGACACTTCTTAGGTCACTGTTCTGGTAACACCTCACTGCCAAAGCACGAGGGGAAAACCTGTTCTGCTTCAGAGGAAAGGGGAAGAGGGGATCCTCTGGGTGTTCATCTTGGTTTGACAGCATCCAGCTCCTGCCTCCCTGCATCCCCACTCCTGGATTTCTCTGGCAGGAGTGACAGGCAGGCTCAATTCCCTGCTTGTAAGGTACCCCAGAGCAACCACAGAGCTGCTGCTCCTGGTTCCTCCTCATTACCCTGCTCTTCTCAGAAGAGCCCCCATCATTAGCTGGATAAACACAAAACCTGCTGCTATTCCCCTCATACCTACACAAATGCCTGTCAGAACATTTCATGCTGAGGACACATGAGCCTGAAAGAAGCCTGGGAGATTTTTTTTTTGTGTGACCCAGAAATAATTTAACATCATTTTCGGATGGCAGGTTGAGCTTCTCAGGTCTAGAAAAAAAAAGTGTGTGTGGAAAGTCTATTTTTGAACTGATGCACTTGATTTGGAGCAGAGAGAGAGTAAACTGTAAGAGCACCCACACTGCACAGAACAGGAAGTGTTCACATGGCATTCACCTGCTGCTCAAAGCCAAAAAGAGACTTCACTTTATTTGCATGGAATTGACTCAACTCAGACTTCTTCTCTCTGTTCATTAATAGTTTAACAGAAACCCAGAAGATGGATTTTTCTGAGCAGGATGATTAAAATAGCAGCCTGCAATATTACAGTCTGCATTTATTTATTTTTTTTTCTTCCTAAAGACAACAGCTAAAACAATATTATTGTAGAACCTCATTTGGTCACACTTGGGCTGGAACCCCAAGCACAAACTAACAGTAAATAATGTATTAAGGAGTAAGATATAAACCACATTAGAAATACTGCAATCTTTTGGTGTGCTTTGCTCACTACTGAGCAGTGTAAGTCATTTCTTAGCATTTATTAGACAAGGGAAGCCAGTAGGAAGTCAGCATTAGTTAACCACTATCACAGTTTCTGCTTAATAATTCTTTCCCAATTTTATAACAAGTTTATAGGCAGGTGTGAAGGGAAGGAAATAAAAAAGTCTCAGGTAGCACTGTGTGACCAACATAAATACTGCCTTCTTAGAGAGAGCACCCAGAAATACTTGAAATACTCTTTTTGTTCCATGCTAAGAACTTGTAGATTTTCAAGCAAGCATTTCCAGGGCTTTAGATAAAGAAAATAAGAATGAGTTTTGCTGCAGCACAACAGACATTTTGGAGCTTAGTTTACAGATCTGGTAGCTGGCATGAACAGTTACAGTCAAGTCCTCACAAGTGTAGACCCCCCAAGGGTCCATTAAATTGCTTAATTTTAGCCTCAGAATTACAGATTGATACTGTAGTAAAATAGTCACTGGCAGGTAAACATCAGAATACCCAAAATCTTTATTTTCAGTAAGATGAGAACCAAAATTGCCATAACCAGCAAAGTCCACACTTGTTCATTTTACCCACACCCTCCCACTCTCTCTTTAATAATTTTGGGGTTTCCTCCCTGTAAAACCATATCTAAATGTGTTCCCAACAGCCAGGTGTTTTGAGACTGTGCCCAAGCCCAGTTCCCCTGGCAGAGAGCTGTGGTAGCTAACCCAGCACCCCCAGCTGCCAGGCAGGCTGAAGCCTCCCACCCTCCCCTCACAGGACAGGGTGTTCCTCACTGCTTAATTCTGACAACAACATTTCCAGCTGTGCTGGTGAAATCACAGAAATGGCATTTTTAGGGGCTGTAATCAAAAAATGACTACAGAGCAACACTTTGCTCACTCTGCCTTTGATGGGCAAGCGTGCTCCTCTCCCTCCCCAGCTGAGCTGACAATAAAACCAAAGCATGCTGCAACTGTGCTTGGAGATGGTAACGTGGTTTTTCACACTCATTTTTATGGGACCTGGAGGTGACAGCCTGGCAGTCAGCACAGCTGGTGAGGGGCTGAAGGCAGGACAGCATCTTGGCAAACTCAGAGTACATCTGTGCCTCTGATGTTCCGAGATCCATGAGGTACATGATAACCTCTAACAAGCAGAGCCCTGCAGTAAGGAGTTCCTCAAGATAAATATTATCTTGAGAAATAACAAGCGGGAGCTGCCAACATGACTCAGATTTTTCAATTATTTTTATTATTTCTTCTGGCTTTGCTACCCAGAGCTGCCTATTTCCTTGCCACGTATTAGGAGCACAGTTCTCACAGGCAGAGGACAAATGCAACCCTTCCATTCTGCTGGGGTACCTACTGTAAAAAGGGCATCAGGACCACGCAGGAGCGCAGGAGGGGCCTCCTCTTGATCTCTCTCCTGAAGCAGGCATTTTGCTGAAACCCATCCTTGATGTTCAGGATATACTGATTGTGCCAGGTAACAAACCGGACCTCCTTCAGCCCCCGGCAGCTGGCTTCTTCTATCAGTCTCACAACAGGCTGCTCCAAGAAAATGGAATAAACACAGAGATGATAAATTACATGTTCAAAAAGTGCTATTTTTGCCAGAGCCCTTAATGAATCCCTCTCTGTATCCCCTCCCTCTCCCCTGCTCTGAGGCACAAGCACACTGGGGCCGCTAGGAAACGTTCCCACTGAGGCTCCTGTGTGGAACTGGTGCTGGTGCCACCAGATTGATCCAACCTAAAATTCCCTTGCCACAAATTATCTACTTTTTGTCTTTGCTCTCTGAATGTGAGAAGCAGAACTCTGCTCTAGACCAATCTTTATTAATATAACCTCTCATTTTGTTTTCTCTTCTGCACTAGAGGAACCCAGTTCTTTCTGCTTCTCCTCATGGGTCAAGCACCCTCAACTTCTTGTTATTTCTGGTGCTTCCTTCCTCCCCAGTTCCTGCATATTTATTTTCTTTCACTTGTAAAGCTCCAAACTGTACTCAGTGCTCTGCCTCAAGCTTCCAGCCACGCTCAGAAAGTCAGTGTGACTTTACAGGCACAAAAGAGATGCACATGACCTGGCTCACACTGCTGGGGGGACTTCTGGTACTGCCAAAATTCTAAGACACTGATGGGGTTTTATTCAAAATATTATATACAGCTCTGGTGAGCCAAAAACGAGCTCTTAACTACCACAGGTACTTCCAAGGCTTATTGGAGAGCTTCCTTAAATTAAGTATTCTGGGCTGGGCTTGGTTTGATCCAGCATAAAGCTGTTTGACAGTGGACTGGGATCTGTGTTTTCAGAATTGAGGTTGAGGAGTTGACATGTGGCAGTTAAAGACCAAAGGTCATTGGTGGCACTGTGCATAAATCATCACCAAACCCATTTAACAGGACAGGAAAAGGTCCCTAAGGAGCAGGGTGGCAGCTGGGGGACCATGAGCTGGAGCAGGGGAAGACCCAGCAGCTCATGTCCTGCACTGTGGAAGTTTTGGAGATGGTGAATAAATGTAAAGCTCAAAGCTCCGTGGCAGTGGCAGTAAGAAGGCTGCAGAAAGCTGCCTGAAAACCAGACTTCAAGGGATTAGAAAGGACTTTCTTGGTACTGACACAGGTCAGTTTGCTCTCCAGCTTGGTCTGCCCGTGTGTCTCTGGTGTTCCCAGGGTAATTTGCAGCAGAGAAGAGTTCTCCTTTCATCACTTTTTCAGTTCAACACTGACCTTCTGGACTATCTGCCTCCACAAGGACTCCAAACAACTCTCCTGAACGTTTGAGGAGGAAGCAGGCTCCAAACACATGGTCTGTGGTATATATTGTACAAAGGGATTTGAGTTACAACCCAACAGCAGGATTCTGGGGTGTGTTTAATACCTCAGAGTATTCTCTCCAGCCAAAGTGGTCCCTGCAGAAGTATTTCCAGAGTGTGTAGTAGCTGGAGGTGGAGCTGGGGCAGGAGGGTGTGGACAGCCGCCGCATTTGGTCAAACTCAACAGTTTCATACAACTTCATAACGTTCAAATCCACCCAAAACTCATGTCCTCTGGAAAGAAAGAGAAAAAACAAGAATTCCCACCTCTGGTAATCCATTAAGGGTAGCAAAGCAGACAGTCAGAACTACAGCTGGCACAGTCACAACCCAGCAGGCTTCCTACTCCAGTGGTGTTTACTCAGCATGCATGAATGGGACAAAAATCAATATACAGATCCTTGACATTTTGAGCATACTAAGTAAATACATCACAAAACTATTTGCTGAAAGCAGGCACACACTATTCAAAAGGTTATTCTTGTGAAAGTTGGTGCTTCAGGGAAGAAAAGCAAATGTAAACGGCTCCAGATGAGGAGCATCTGCTGCCAACCCACCAGAGAGCTGGAGTATCTTTCATCACACGCAGCACAAGAGAAGTAGCACAATATGAAAGAAACATGAGTTCACATTTTTGCAGCCCACACTGAGGAATACTGGCTTTTTTCTGAGTAGCTGTATTGCTGCTGCAAACCCCAAGTTGCTGATTTGTTTCTCGGGCTGTTCCATTGGTCAGTGCTCAGAGACAGGAAAGGAAGAGCCTCAAGTGAAGCACACAGCAATCACTGCTTTATCAGCAATCAACAGCTGCAGAAACTCATAGAAATTGAAATAAATGAGAGTAACATTCATTGCCTGCTAAAGGAACTTTCTCTAGAACTGGAATGAACACACTTCTACAGAAATACTGCTTATATGATTATTTTCCTGCTTTAAAAATCTCTGTACCAGTTGCCAGCTTACTGCAGTTCAGGAACAGCCACTGACCACAGGGTCAGTAACTGGGACAACAGCAGCTGGAAATGCAGCTTGTCAGACTACATCAAAATATTTCCTTTCACTTCTTGACAGTAAACACACATCAAGCTGATACTTGAAATCTACAGCTCATTTTTAAAGCCTTGGCACATGGAGACCAGCAACATCAAAAGACTGCCACATCAAGTGAGAGGTATTCTATACATCTCCATCAGGTGCTGAGCACAGCTTTGCCTGGGGAGCAAGCAAAACTGCTGCCAGTGTCACACTGGGACTGCTTTGGATGCTGGAGTTTTATTAGACTGCTTCCAGAGGAAACTACTGAAGAGTTCCCACTTCAAAGAAATGGTGATCAGCTGGAAGGATCATCCCTCCCCAGGAGGCAGAGGGGCAAAGCTGGTACCAGCACCAATTAAGCCCATTTGGGTCTGGGAAGTGCTAGGCCCAGTTTTAACACTTCAAATAAATTGAGACTGCTCTTTGTTTTCAGTCAGCATTGTCAAGACTTAAAGGTGCCGAGCGGTCCCAGAACTCCCATCAGATGTCCTCAAAATGCAACTCCATGAGATACTTTTAAAACCCTTATCACACAGAGATCAGGATTTTTGCAGCTCCCCCAGCACCCCCAGACCAAACATGGGGTTTGTCCGACTCCTCCTGGGGACCTTTCCTGCAGCTCTGGACAGCTTCCTTCAAGAACCCACTACCCACCAGCAACTTCTCCCCAGCTGCCTGCACGGGGTTCTCTAAGGAGCTGCCAGAGGAGCACGTTAATGAGGAGGCTCAGTTTTTGTCCAGAGGATGCTATCACAGCAGATCTGCCCGAGTTTGCACAGCGTGTTCCCGACCTGCGTCAGCAGATCCCTGAGCAGAGGGGGAAGCAGCTCTCCTGCGTAGAGGACACCTTTCATCACCCCTGTCCTCCCAGCCCAGCTGCACCCCACTGCCACCAGGCTGCCAGGGGAACTGTAGAGGACATTCCCAGCCCAAGGACTCCATCACCAGACAGAACAACAGACACGTGGGGCAGGGCAGAGGGGGGCAGGAGGAGAAGCAGCACCACCTGGGCACAAGCAATGACCTGCAGGGAGGGACTGAAAGTAAATGGGAGGGCTGAAAAAAAAACAACAAACCCAACAAAACCAACTTAAACACACTTTCCGGAGTGAAAACAGTCATGGATCACCCCACCTTCCTGGTATGTGGTCATTTTGTTCCATAACAACAAGCTGCAATCTGCTTTATTTGAAAACAATGTGTGAGCCCATGAGGAAATCATCCCCCTGCAGTACCAAGCTGTGCTATGGCTTCTGGTCCTCACAGGCACCACCAGGAGCATGATTTTTTCAGGTGGATTTCTTCATGAATGCTGCTTTAGGGACACTTGCTTTTTCCCCTTAAAACTTAAGTCTTAACAGTTCTGAATGTCAGTGCCTAATAAAACTGTAATTTTTGAGGGAAGTGTGTTTAGTGGTTGATATTGTTAGTTTTACCCTTCTGGAGTGAGGAGAGGGACTCACTGAGCAGGGGTGATCTTGCACCTCCTAATCCCAGCACTGAATGAAGACCCCCAAGTGCTGCATTATGGTGTGAAACAAATCCCTAAAAAGACACTTCCCAGTGCAAACCCTCACAGTCCCAGCATTCATTCTCACTGTCAGCTCTTCTCTCTGCCTTAACACAGTTCTCTGTATTCCAAAGACCTGGGACCTCCAAGAAAGTGCCAAGAGATGGACCTTTTCTTTATAAGTCAGGTGAAATGAAAGGTGGTAAAAGCCAGAGAATTACTTAATGTTATTATCACTTTGCATGTTACAGTGAAAACTGATAATGGGACATGTTTGCAGTAAGTAAAGTGAATCTGAAAATCAACATGCACTCTAAAGACCATAAAGATCATGCACCAGCTCAGTGAGCTCTCCTGAAAGGTGAGTGCTGCTCAACACCCTAAAAGGGTAAGGAGCTGTAAAACCTTGAGGAGCAGAGAGCAAATTCCCCAGGTTTGGATGTAGCTGCTTCTAGCACTGCTGCAACACCACCAAGACTGCACAGGCAGTTCCAGGCAAACAAACTCTGGTAACTTTCTTTCCCCTAAATAAGCAAAATCTGTGCAGAGCTGAGAGTGCATCTACGGATCTCCTAAGCCTCTGTTTGAGATAAGGCTGAGAGGCAGTGACAGCTTCCAGGGAGAGCAGCCTCTCTGCAAGCCAGGCCTGTCCCTGCAAAACCTGGGGAGAACATGCCAAATGAGTTCTCAGTCCTGAAAAATGTAATGATTGGCTGCTGCTCGGGATGTCTTGCATTTTTGTAGCTCCCTCTTTCTGCTTCTGCTCTGTCAGCCTCCTCTGGAAGCATGCTGAGGACAGGGTGGCCACTGCTCTGGGATGGAAGGGACCTTAAAGCTCACCCAGTGCCACCCCTGCCATGCCCAGGGACACCTCCCACAGCCCAGGGTGCCCCAAGCCCCATCCAACCAGTGCCCAAAAGCCTACCTGATTGGTTGTTTTTATTTTTTTTCCCCTAATTATAACATTGGGAATAAGAAAGAATCTTACACAAAAACCCCTCGATTCACATCAAATATTACTCCAATGCTTATTTATAGGTTTTAACTCAGCATTTCCCCATTCAGAAACACTAACTTTTTCAAGTTCCAGCATTTAAGGTTTGAAATCCTAAAAAGAGATCTAGCCAGGTTGTTTAACACTCACCCTTTGGCTAAAGCCTTTCCTCTGTATATTAGAAAGCCAGCTTACATAAAGCAGAGCCAGGAAGGAAAAAAAAAACCCAAAACCTAAAAAATGAGCTGTGATGAGAGCAAGCCATTGCGTGATTGCATTCCTGGCTTCAGCCTGAAGACAGCAGTGATGAAAGCAAACCCGACAACTGTACCTCTCAGCTTCCCTGGGGCCTGAGCACGGGGGAAAAGACACCACCACCAACACCCCTCCAGAACAAGGAGAACGTGATGCTGCTGGAGATGTCCCCCAGCATAACATCACTGCCTCTTCCCACCCTGGAGTGCCTGACGAGTTCTGCCGTGTGGGAAGCGTGTCCTCAGGGACTCCCTCTGGGTTCTGGGACACACAGGTGAGGGAAAGCCAAAAAAAAAAGCAAGAATCAAGGAGCTGGTGGCCCTGCTTTGAGCCCTGCAGGGAGCAGGAGGGACCAGAGCTGACATCCCAGGCAGGTGATGCACAGCTAACTGCACCCCTGGGACAGGCTCACGTGGAACCAAACCCGGGTACCAGGGTGAGGACAGCAGCAGAACAAACAGACACACACACACACAACCTGCAATTAAAATCCTTTCTGCTGGGCTGGGCTGAGACAGACCCAACCCAACACTTCCTCTCAAGCTCTGTGTGTGGGGTCTCTTCACCCTTTTCTGGGGCAGTTTTGTAGCTGACACAGTTAAATGTTCAAAACCCATTTTCTTTTGTTAGTCACGGGCTTTGAGGTCCCCACCTGGAAATACCAGTCTGGAGAAGAGGGGGAAGGAGCTGGGGAAGGCTGCAGTTTGTCAGCTGCTTGGGAGAGCAGGAAATGTATTCAAATACCTTGGTGGGGCAAAGTGCTGCTCCCACTGCCTCTGCATCAGCCAGCAGGAACAGTCTTAGCACAGCTTGAAACCAGCCAGGAAAACAACACTGCCTTTTTTTACAGAAAAATGTACTAAACCTCTCTGCAAACACCACAAAACTTGGCCTCATCTTGCTTCTGTCCCCACAGAAACAAGACAACCATCCCCACTTTTCCTGGGAAAGACAGATGCAGGAAGAGACTAAAAGAATCTGCTAAGAGGTGGGAAGAGGGATTTCTCAAAGATTTCTCTTCAGCAACTAACCAAATAAAGGTCTCTCTATACAAAAATAAATCAGTTCAATGGAATTATTTGTTCTGAACAAACAAGCACACTGAACTCTCAAGAACACAGCACACAACCCCAAATTTGGTGGAGTACAACAGCCTGGTTCAAAATAAGATTCCATGAGGGTTCTCAACAGCAGAACCTGGTTCTCTGGTTGTATTTTTTCCACACCCCAGCTATAAGAAATAACATAAAAGACAATCTCTTGAGGACACTGATCTGAGGAGCTACCAGTACTAACAGGAATGCAGCTGACTAAAACAAGGCTGCCTGGGCTCACTCTCCCTTGCATTCTTCTGAAGAACTTCTAATGTGTGAACCTTCTGTGCTCTTTCCACCCAGTAGGACAAATGCTGGCTAAATGTTGAAACTACAAATACATGACTTGGGGAAATATTTTGTAAGGGCTATGAACAGGCATGTGGTTTCAGACTCTTCTCCTAAGTTCACTTACGTGTCGTGAGTCTTACCGCAAACAGGGTTCATAAAGAAAAAAAAAAAGAAACCTAGTGATCAACAAAGGTCTGTGCAGGAAATGAAACCCTGTTCCCATCAGAACAGCTGTGATACAAAGCACGACTGAGAGGCACACACCACTTCGATGGTGAAACTGTTGATTTTCTCTCTCTGACTAAGCCAGTTCCTCTCTGCAACAGCAACAACCTGAATGCCTCGGGGGAAGCCAGCTTGACAGATGCAAACAGGTATGAAAAGCTTTTGTACTGCAGCTTAAAAGATTAGTCAAATCCAACACAGCACCTGCAGGTCTAAGTCAGGCATTTATACTTTTTAGTGACCAAAAATTATCAGCTTTTCATAATACTTGAAGCAAACTGTTTGAAGCTGCAGGCTCTGGTCCAGCGACCAAGTGTTTGAACTCCACTGCACAAAACCAAACTTCATTTAAAGTCCATGCTCTTGGCATGATCCTTCTTTTTAAGCAAAGCTGATGGAATAGAAACAGCAGATCTTAGACAACAGCAGCCAAAATTTGCTCCAATGGAAACCAAGAGCCATTCCACTAGAAGTACCAGCAAGGACTCAGGAAACACTCCTGAGGGGACACTTCAGTTCTAAAAATCTGTAGCAATGAGGACATCAAACACATTCAGGGATTCCAAAGATCAGTGCATGTACCATACTTCATAGTTTTTAGGATTCTATCCAATCTCAGGACTTAAAATACCCCAGAGACTTACAGTAAGTACTAAAACTGCATCAATTTCATCAGTGCTTTACATCAGATGTTGATATAGAAGGCTACCACTCACTAGTGATCACCAGTTCTGGATGGTCCACCCACTGCCTCACATCACAGCCTCCACACACAGCTTCCCCAAAAAGGACTCCTTCACACATCTGACTGCAAGTGCCAAATGTTGCTGTTATTACTCAGTTCGAGTCCCTGCTGATTTCAACAAACACAAGTACCAACCAGGAAGGAATTTCATGACCACAGCTCTTGCTGAGTAAATAACTGTAACAGACTCTTTCTGTCCCTCATCCTTCCCGAAAGGGACAGGCAGACAATGCCACAGGGCTGTGCCTGCTGGATCACCTGTGAGCAACTCTTCTGTTGCACCAATCAGAAATCTTTGCTTCAGGAAGGACTGTTTTATTACCCTAAGTACACAGGGAACAGACTGACCTCAACCTGAAGCCAGGTGACAGCTGTTTCCAAAACTGCAATCTGTTTATTGGTGTGAAAGAAGAAAAGGGATCCATGAGTGACTGCTGATTCCCAGGGCAGCTCAACAGAACACTGCCAGCTTCCCTCCTGTGGGTAGCTGGAAGCCAATTAGCTTTATTTCAGATGTAAATGACACTATGAAGTGGAGCAAACAGGAATTCATTGAAACATGCTATTATCAAGCACAAGGCAAACACTTCTAAAATCACTTCACATGCTTCTGATTGAGCCTGTCTCGCATTCCTTCTAGCAAAGGACTAAAAGAAGTTCAAACCCACTCAGCTGTGTGTACATTGAAGAACCAGCAGGCACAAAACCAGCAGGCACAGTGCATTTCAGCTGCCTCCTCATCTCCAGCGTTATCAATAACACATGAGTTATCTCCCAGGCTGTGGCAGCTGTGCAGATCAGAAAGACAACTTCCTAAATTTAACTGTTCTGCTGGCCAGACAACACGCAGAGGCCTCTGAATGACTGAAATGCTTCCACGGTGCATTCTAAGATCATGCAAGCATATTCTAGCAGCACCAGAGAAATAACTTAACCCACGGATGCAAGAACGAAGGAGAGCCACTTTCCTTGAGATTTATTTTTGTCCTGGCCTTTCCTCCCCAGGTGCCTGCACACGAGCACAGATAGCTCACTGGGGAACACACAGTACCTCCTCTGACTTCATCCAAGAGCAATTAGTCAACTGCTCCCAGGCAGAATATGTACCACTGAACAGCCACCTGCTTTTTCCCTACTTCATTTTGTCCTCTCTCTCCTAGCTAAAAGGAGCCATTTAATAAAACTTGCAGAAATTACAATAAGGAAAAACCCCACATACTAAAAAAGAAGAAAAAAATCAAAGCAACTCTGAGAAGGTGCTGTTCCACTTGAGGTGGGATACTCCAGGGCACACATAGTTGAACAGACACTGAAGTTCCTGTGGCACACGGGGATGTCTCTTCACCAAGAGAAGGCGTGGAATTTTCAGCCAGAGAAGGGGAAACTGGTGGGTCAGGAACTGCAGAGTTGTTTTAGGCAAATCCTCATGTCATCAGCAATGAGGTTGCTTATTTTGAAAAGCAATGTATGCATGACAGGACAGGTGCCTGTGTGGGGAAAACCTGCTCAGTTCAGCAGCCAAGTATTTCCCCTGCCTTAAGAGCATCTTAAAATATCCCAGCTCTGGTTCTCTCATGCTGAAAAGCAGTACTTGGCATTGTCCCCTCAAATACTGCAAACTGGACCTTCTCCTCACACACATGAAGAAAACTGAGTGCTTCAAAGTATTTTCACCTGCTTCAGTGCATATTCCCCCAGTTGTTTGGCTCTAAATACTTGAGAAACTTAAAGCAAAAATATAAACAATTAATGACAAAATTTTATATTCAGTTTGAGGCCAAACTGCAATAAGCACCTGAGGCAGACGTATCACAAAGAAGTAACTAAACAAGGTTTACCACTTCTCCTGCTTTAAGATCACGTTCCCTTAGGTGAAAGACAACAACTCAATGTATACCTCACATTACTCATCTCAGCAACACCGAGATGAAGAAAGACTTATATAAATAGCTACTTGAAGAACATCATATTTTCATTTAGAGCTCATTCTCTAATTGAGCCAACAGCGCAACACTTTCTTGAACAGCCCAGCTTCCTTGGAGCAGCACACAATGGCAGCACTGTGCAGGATGCAGGCAGGCTGTAATCATTACTTGTGTTTTAAGCAGGGTTCATATGGCATCAGAGGGGCATAAACAACTACCACCCACTGGCTGTCAGGCTGGCGTCTGCACAGCCTTTCTTGGCCATGCAAACTGCTGAACAGCCATTTCCTTGTTGTATGCAATCTGCAGAGATAGGCCTGCAGAGCCAGTCTGACCACAAGAGATTAATAGCTTTAGCCAAATAATGCGGTAACCATGTGGATGATGAGCTGCCCCAGCATGTTTGAGAGCCTCTCGGCAAGGTTCAGCACGCTGCTATCTGCATCTCGTTGCCAGGAGACACAAGAGAGGAACAGAAGGGAAGGCAGGTTACACTGACTGACCACCAGGGAACTCCAGGGAGAGACAGGACAAGCCCCAGCAGTCCCCAGCAACAAGGTTTAGCAGGTTCTGGTCCCAGAACGGCGAGCGAGAAGGGACTGGTGACAATACACAGCAAAACATTTAGCCCCCTCGCTTCAAAAGGTGTTTCAAAACCATGCTAAGCCTCAGTTTTATTGTAGAGGAGACATGGGGTTCTTCAGCCTGAAGAAAAGAAGGCTTTGGGGAGACCTAATAGTGGCCTCCCAGTCCCTGAAGGGGCCTACGGAAAAGCTGGGGAGGGACTTTCTACAAGGGCTTGTAGTGAGAGGGCAAGGGGCAATGGTTTTAAACTGGAAGAGGGGAGATTCTGGCTAGAGATTAGGGGAAAATTCTTTAGTGGGAGGGTGGTGAGACATTGAAACAGTTTGCACAGGGAATTTTTGGAAGCTCCATCCCTGGAAGCATTCAAGGCCAGGTTGGATGGGGCTTGGAGCAACCTGATCTACTGGGAGGTGTCCCTGGGCATGGCAGAGGGGTTGGAACTGGTTGATCTTTAAGGTCCCTTCCAACTCTAACCATTCTATGATTCTATGAAATTAGAAGCTCTAGTCTTAAAAATTAGGTTCTGATTGACACTTATCCACAAACGTGAAGCTTTACCAAGGGAGGAAATGCATGCAGGAGTTACAGAACTCGCCAATATGTCGTTCCACGGTCAGAGGACATTAAAAATTGACAACCTTGCACTAGGGCATGAATCTGCAGCACTGGCTGAAACAAAGATCTTCACAACATCATTTAGGAGAAAGAAGAAGCACACAGGCTGTAGAATTATCAGCTCAGTGTGGAATGCAGTTAGAAAACACTGCAATTTAAAGTAATTTTAGCCTCAGTGGACTAGTTTTAACCACAGGAAAGAGCTACCTCATAGGGCAGGCAGTTGGACTTGGTGAGAGGAAGCCTATTTTGCATGCAGAGACCCTGCCTGTCCTTGGAGAGCAGCCCCAGGCTGAGCTCTGGCCCCACACACCTGGGTTTCCTGTGCTCACACTGCTGCTGCCCTCCTTCACCCTACCAGAACACCACGTGTCTGGCAAAGCACCCGAGAAGTTTCCTCCCGAGCGGTTCAGACAGACAGAAACTCTGTGTACCAGGAGACCAAAATACTCACCAGACTGGAAACCTGCAAAGTAAGTGTAAAGGCGGCCGAGGCCATTCAGCCAATTTACAGGCTGGAGATGACTAAGCAATTACAGAGCGTTGGTTCTTTCAAAAATTAACCATTCTGAGCTCCAGAACACAGAGACCGGCTGTGGAGCGACGGATTCGGTGACACAGGCTTCAAAAAGAAAACTCTGGGCTCATTGGCACAGAGCTCACATGTACATGGCTTGCTTACTTGTTGTCTTATTTCTATACGTGCTCTTTTCTTTTCAGAGATCAAATACCTGGAGAAAATGGAAGTTTCTCTGTTGTAAAATACAGCAAAATCTATCTGCCACGCAGTTAGAAGGGGCTTTTCCGTTTTGAAACAGACTAGTGTGTTTTTTTCCCCAGACTATTCTATAAAATATAATTATTCCCTATTACACATAATTCTTATTTCCTACTTCACCTTCATTTGCAGTGTTGGGTAACTCCTCTGGCATTGCCTTCTGCAAAAAGGATGAATCCCTGGGCTGACAGAGCCTGAGTTTTAGTGCCCAACCAACCACCCAGTGAGGTGAAAATGAAGACTCACACTGACTTGAAGCACTAGGTTGGGTCTCTGGCACCTGATGAGAAATCTCAGCTTAGTAAATGAAAATCAAAACACTAAAGCAGAAGGGCTGTACTTCTGCAGGAAGGGGAAGGGAGAAGAAGCAGTGGGAGTGAATTCACAAGGACTCAGATGGCAAAGGCAATTTGAAGTCTTTACTGCACCACCGTGGCAGTGTGGCTTTGAACTCTGATGTTGCACCAGGCTCACAGGTTATGGCAGGAGAGATAAGAGAAGAGAAATCTGCATTGCATCCTCACTCCAGAAAGGGAAAAAAAAAAAAAAGAGGGGGGGAAGCAGGCTACACCCTGCATGCACAAGAACACAAGGATGATACAGATCTGCTGGACTTGCAAACATCAGCACTCCCCACCACTATTCAAAATCTCAAAATGGAACCTGCACTATAAAAGTTGAAGAAGTTTTGTTCTAGATATCAGGGTGCAGGATCAAGCCTAAACTGGTAAGATAACCAGGGAAACTTAGAAGCTGTTTTCTAACACTACATTGTAAAGAAGAAACAATAACTTCTTTAACTTTTTTAGGTGACAACAGAAACAGATGATCAGCATTTCCAAAAGTGAAATTAGCCAAACCTTCCCCAGAAATTAGCAACCTGACAGAGCATCCATCTGATTTCAGTTGCTTTGAATGCAGTTATGAAAAACTGGGTTTGGAGGACAGTCTACTGGATTACAGTGACAGAAAGCAACTGCTCTATGGTTCCTGTTTCAGCCACTTCAAAGGCTCATTTGTGCTGCCACTTTTCTCTAATCCAGAGGGGAGACTAATTAGGAACATCAAGAACAAGTACAACGTTACACAACAGTCTCTCCCAGCTCTCAGTTTCTACAAAACTGAAGTTTTCTGATTTCACACACTTCAAATCCTTCCCCTTCCAAGAATACTTTCCAGATGATAAAACAGCAGTCTTAATACATCTTGTGCCAACTTGTTACTCAGGTAGTATCATCACAGGGTTCATGAAACACTTACAAACAGGGAAGAAGCACACACATTCTGTTACATTTCTGCACCACTGCTCAGTTAAGCACCCTTGACTTTGCTAGTAAGGGAGTAAATTGTGTTACTTACTGGTACTTCACTTTGATCCTATCATTGTCAGGGTTGCAGTAGAGTCTTTCCAGATGCTCCTGGGAATCGTTGGTTACACTTTGCCAGCTCTGGGTTGCTGTCCTTCTCACTTGCCAATGATAAGGCAAAACTGTGTGGTGTTTGGGACAATCACTGCCATAAACACAAGTGCCCTGGAGAAAATCCACACAGATTTCTATTCCATCTTCCTGATGGGTGTGATATTGCAACTGGTTCAAGAGCTCAAACACCAGATCAAGAGAAGCTTCTTCACTTTTATCCTGGAATATCCCAGCACTGAATTTATTGCTCGGGTTCAAACTGTATTGCATTGGGCAGCTATTCTCCTGGAATAAGCCAGCTGTGTAGCTTTCCAGAACCTTGTCTGGGAACACAGGAGAAGCTGCACCATCACTAGAAGCTGCGTGCAAAGGATGATCCTGGAATGATTCATTACGATTATCAGCAGCAGCAGTTCCAGGAGCAGTTTCTGCTGAGAAGCCTTGTTCTCCTGCCTGGACATCCTGCTCAGGGTGCCCAGAAGAAGGACAAGCTACCTGCAGCTGACTCTGCACATCTGGAGCTGTTGGCACCAGCACAGTCACATTACTTTCTGGCTGAGGGCAAGACGTACCGAGGTCCAGAGCCTTTTTCACAGCAGGTTCACATAAATCACTGTGGCTGCCACCCTGGCCCCGGGGCACAAAGACCCTATCCAAGGTCCCAGCTCCCAGCAAACTGGTGAAGATCGGCCTCAAAGCCCGGAGAGTTTCTGTGTTCAGCCTCTTCTGCACTTGCTGCTTCTTCTTGAAGCAAGGCTTCACTGGTGGTATCTTTTCAGACAGTCTTATCTGAGGAGGAAAGTTCTCTGAAGGAGGGCACTTCATTCCTGGGCAGTGAGCCTGCTGCACAACACAGGCGGGCTCTGGTTCCGTGTCCATCAGACACAGACTTTGCTCTCTCCAAATCACTTTCAAATGTCCCAGAGCCTCCCAAGAATCAATCTAGGGCAGAAAGGAAAACAAGACAGTTAATCTCTCTAATTGCTCATGGTTGACACGAACAAGATCACCCCTGGAGAGGATTTTGAGCCAGCAACAGCAAACTCCTCCCTTCTCTGTGACTGTGGGTTGCCCCTAGGCACGTAAAGCATGAAACCAACTAAACTCAGGCTAATTAATCCCAAACACACTCATCATCTCCTCACACATGAAATCTCAGAGACACTCAGGCACGCACACACTGTCCCCAGAGGAGGGGCAGGAAAGGGGGGGATGGTCTGAAGTCCTCCTTGTGATAGTGTTTAATAATAAACAGCACTTTGGGTCATTATATTCCCCCAAAGTGAGCACTGCATTGTTCGTTTCTGTGCCTCCCTCACAGGCAGACCTGAGAACAGAAGCATTGGCAGCTGCACAGCCCTGAGTGTTCCCACCACACTTCAAACACTCATGCACTGCTTCCCCTCCCAGCAGATCGAGGGGCAGATGAACAGTCCCATCCCCTCCACATCCACCTTCCCTCACACAATCCCCCACAATCTCGAGAAGAGAACTGCTGGCCCCGCTCAAAACAAAGAACAAACCCCATCCTGCCTGCTTCAGGGGCTGAATCCAAGTGCTGACACCCTGGTTCCTCCTGCCCAGCATCTGACACTGACAGTCTGGTCCATGTCCAGACCCTCCCACATCCCACACACTCCCCTGCTCTGACTCAGGCTGCACTCCCTCACCCCGTCACACACCAACCTCCTCTGCTCTCCCCAGCCTCAGCAACAGGAATTAAAAAACAGGCAGCAAAGAACATAAATGGGTTCTAGTTACCCAGGAACATGACAAAAAGTCAGCTTATTTGTAAGAAGGATGGCAGTATTTACTGGCTCTCAAGAAAAAAAATACTATGTCTCTCACGTCACCAGAAAGCATGCTGTGTACCTTTTAATCAGGAATATTTGATTACATTTAATTAAACCCTCTTCAATCTCCTCGCACGTAGGCTCAAAGCTCAGAGTGGGGCACATTAAGGATTACTTCCTGGATAAATAAATGCATTCCCAGCAAAGCAACTTCTCATGACAAAACAAAATCCCGGAAAACAGATAAAATTTGGCAATCATTCCTTACTACTGACAATTGACTGGGATTTTTCTCATTGAGCCTTAGTTACTGTGGAACATTCACTTAGAAGGCTTTTGTATTATCCTGGGAAACAGCACGTCAGGATTGCCAGGAAAAAAGGCTGTACCTCTCCAGTTTCCCTTTTTTTGACTGAACTTAAAGCAGTTGGTGTATTTGCTTAGCAGATAAACTCCAAATTACTATTATCTCTTACTCTTCCACAGACATAGCAGGCAATTTTCTTTTTAAACCACCAAGGGTACTCTAAGCCAAGTAATTTCGGAGGTTTAAAAATGCTGAACCCAGAAAGGAATTGGATGCTTCACTTCACCCTGCCCGGGTTTAAGAGCCCCTGTGAAATACAAGAGGGTTCAAGGAGTCCTGCTGTGCCAAGGAGCTAAATAAGTGATTTCTGGTCATTCTTCTGTCCTATCTTTAATGCTCTTTCCATACTGGTATTCCTCACTCGATTATCATTTAAGTTTTGCTGCTGTTTATATAGAACTGCCTCACCGTATGGTGCTGAACCCCCAACAACTCTGCAGATAGAAAGCAGTGGGAATGAGGAGTATCAGCATCTGTTGGCGTTTCTATTTCAGCATTTCAACATCCTAAATCAGTCGCTATTATTTAGAAACAACACTAAGGATCACCCCGAGCAACGCTGTATTTGCACAGAGTGTTTCAACAGAGGGAAGGTCTCTGGCTGGGAGGTTTCAGTTCCCGAGTGCTCCTGAACCACACCTCCCCCTCCTTTGCTGAAGAAAGCGAAGGTCACTAAATAATTAAAAAAAAAAAAAAAAAATTAAAAAATTTAAAAAATCAAAGCCAAAGAGCCCGAACACCACACAGACGGGCAGAACCTGAGGGACCGACGCAGCCTCACAACTTCCCGCAGGTTTCCCCGCACCCAAACCTACCGGCTCTTGCGATCAGCTTCCTGCCTTCCGACCCAGTTTCAGGACTCTTCCAAAACCAGACCAGCCTCTCCACCAGGTAAAAAAAAAACCAAAACCAAACCATAGACACCACACAAACACACCCCCCGTAGCTCCGCAGCCGGGCTCTGGCACCCCAGTACCTCCACCTGAGGCTGTGCCTCCCCCTCCAGCTGCCTTCAGAGGCGGGAGGGAGCGGGGGCCGCCCAGCCCGGCCCGGCGGGGCTCACGGCCGCCCTGCCCTGCCCTGCCCTTCCCTGCCTGACACACCGCCCAGCCCTCCCCGCAGCTCCCTCCTCTACTCCTCACATCTTCTCCTCGCTGTTTTAAATATCGTTTCCCTCACAGAAACCACGGCAGGCAGCTGCGCGGCCCGGCCCGGGAGCTCCTCCGTTCCGCCCCGCCTGACACCGCCGGCAGCCTCCCGCCGGGCCCCGGTAACCTCGGCCCCGGCCCGGGCAGCTGCAGGGTCCCGGGGATGAAGAGACAAAGCCCTCCATGCTGAATCACGCCCCGTCCCCCACATCCGTACCAACGATTCGTGTCCTTCCGTGCGCGTTTGAAGTCCCTGTCCTCAATCCCCACCTTTTTTAGGGACACCGGAGAAAACCGAAAGCGCATTGACCGGAGAGATCATTCCCGGCAGCGCGAAGGGACAAAGAAATTCTTTTAAACTTTTGATTTACCAGGCGTTTCGTTTTTCACCTCTGTACACCCCGCCCCACAGTCACGCACAGCCCCACCGCCACACACAGTCACGCACAGCCCCACTGCCACACACAGTCACACACAGTCACACACAGCCCCACTGCCACACACAGTCACACACAGCCCCACTGCCACACACAGTCACACACAGTCACACAGTCACACACAGTCCCACTGCCACACACTGTCACGCACAGTCACGCACAGTCACGCACAGCCCCACTGCCACACACAGTCACGCACAGCCCCACCGCCACACACAGCCCCACAGGCACACACAGTCACACAGTCAAGCACAGTCCCACTGCCACACACAGCCCCACTGCCACACACAGTCACGCACAGTCACACACGGCCCCACAGTCACACACAGTCCCACTGCCACACAGTCATGCACAGTCACACTGCCACACACAGCCCCACAGTCACACACACACACTGTCACACAGCCCCACAGTCACGCACAGCCCCACTGCCACACACAGTCACGCACAATCATGCACAGCCCCACAGTCACGCACAGCCCCACAGTCACGCAGCCACCCCCTGGCAATAAACAAGCCCTCAGCAAAGCCGAAGATGGCAAAGCACACCGCGCTCCCAAACGGCCCCGGCTTGCTCCGTGAAGCCTCTCAGAAAAACGGAAATTAATTAATTAATGACTAAGAATCAAAGCAGAACCCATCTGGGAACACTGTCACCCTGACTCACGTTCCTCTTGCACCTACAGCGCTCGGGGCTCTGCTGGGTGCTGCCCCTGCCTGGGAGACAAGGCAGGAAGAGCAGGGAATGTACCGAACCCCAGCCAGTGACTCTATTCACACAGGGACACGTTTTACCGGCGGAACTCGTGAGGAGCACGGTTGACTTTCCTTGTCCGAGAGCCATTGTCATGCTGTCACCTCCTGTCCGTGCGTGTGGGAGAGCACGGTGGGACACCCAGCTGCTGGGGTGACAGCCCGGGATGCCTCCCCGCTGACTCACACCCTGCTGGGATGCAGGAACTTGTCCCCAGGACGTGTCTGTCAGGCACACGCACCCCACGCCACCAGAACCAAGGGCTCCCGGCACGGCTAACTTGGCCACGTCACTTACAAAGAGGTAAAAACCTGCAGGAGGTAAAATTTATCTTGATGGAACACCCAATAAAGCAGGCCGCAGACTCCTTGTGCTGGGTGATTTTAGGAAATGACCTCCACAGCAAACACAGGCATCTGGAAGGAAACTGTCACGTGAAGATGGCACGTTTTAAGCGTGCCCTGCGAGTGCTGCGCAGCTGAGTTTGTAACACGGGGAGAAAATGCCATTTCCCCAGACAAACTGCAGAAAGTGAGCTTCCTGCAGCTGGAGCTGGCTCCTGGCTGAATGACACAACAGAGGCTGAGTGGAGAAGACACCCGTATCGACAGGAGCTGAAAACAAATTAGCCTCTGTAAATTAATTGAACTCTTGAGTGTCTGAAACACCAGACAGGCACAGCCTTGCACTGCCTGAACTCAACAAGACAAGAGCTTTAGCAAGCAGGGTGACTGGCAATGTGTCATATCCTCATCGAGAGGAAAGAGCTGTGCATGCACTGATCTGCTGCTACCAGAACAGAAGTGATCTGTTTGGAAGAGCTTATTTCTTGCACAAGAGACATATAAGGAGCACATATGGCTGATCTACACACTAAGGTAGGCAAAACTCCCACGGATGGTAAGGATGGAACTGAGGGAAGGCAGAGGCCTGGAATAACCATCTTACTCAAACCCAATGTATAATTAAAGGAAATAGATCACATGGCACACCAGCAGACCATACACCCATTTCTGAGGCTATCCCACACAAATATATAAAGAAACTATGACCACCATGAAAGTATGATCTCATTTTTAAGTACACGTTTAAAACTTAAGCAAGAGAAAGCAAGCTTTAATTACTTCTCTCAGAGGGTAAACTGCACCAGTGAATGCAGCAATTTACAATTCTGACTTGCAAATAATGGAGTGATCAGTATGCACACTTCACTTATTTGCTGATGAAAGAAGGGAAATGTCTCTGACTTAAATGTTCATGCTAAAAAAAAAGTTCTCAGGCTCCAACACTTTTTTTTTTTTCTGGTGGCAGAAACAAGACCTCCTGTTCTACCTCCACAGTGGCACAATGAACCCTTTTCACTTCCTAAAGCACACCCCACTGAGGAAGGTTAAATGTCCTTTCCTGATGTTTTATATGAAGTGAAGTCAAATCCTGGGAGGAGCTGGAAGGATGCTGGGAAGCAAGGTGGGACAGAAAAGAAGTATGTCCTTACCTTCCCAACTGCCCTCTTCCCAACCTTTGCTAGGCTGTGCTCATGGAGCACTCTCTTTAAGGCACACATTGTGAATGAAACAAATCAGAAACTACTGGCAAGTGACTTTGCAAGGAAAAGTTGAAGAAGTTGAAGATTCCTGAAGGAAACTTAAAAAAAAAAAAAAAAAAAAAAAAAAAAAAAAAAAAAAAAANNAAAAAAAGGGGGGTGGTGGTGGTGGGTGCAGGGGAGGGGCTTTCTCCACATGGAGAAAAAACCATGGATCTCATCACATAAAGGTAAACCTGAGCTATGGCTTAATTCTGACACAGAATTAGAGGGAAAACCTGCTGGTAGTGGCTAGCAGTGGGTCTGGGAAAAAGCTCTCTCACTAAAGACCAAGAATCTCTGCAGATGCAGTTCTGGGCAGTTTGCGTGTTGGCATTTTGGGGAGCAAAGCCAATGCAGTGCATAGACCAACATGTTTCAAACCCTTTTTCTCCTGATTCTTTATAACCAGACAAAGAAGTTAATGGAGCCAAAAATACTTGCCTGCCTTCAGGATATCTTTCTAAACTGCACTATCTAGTTCAGTCAGTTGTGCAAAACCTTTAATATGCTTACACTTTTGTTTTCTCAATTACTGAGCAGGTGAAATAATTACATATCATTATGACATAAAATATTGAAATCTACAGTTCCAGGCTTTTTTTTTAATTCTTCTTCATATTGCTATTATTATGCAATATAATTATATTAGTATTTCCTTAACCTTAATTGTCTCCTATAACAATTAAGCAAAAATACCAAATTATACATGTCCAAGGTTAAGCAACAAGTCAGTGCCAGCTGGAAAAGGACACAGGTCTCCTGACTCCCACAACAACACTACACACACTGGAAAAACCATTTCATACTTCAAAGTCAAAGAGAACAAATGTATATGCCTCTTTCTTTGCTATGTAGAGGCAGACACAAATGCTGAAAATAACAACAAGGAATGAAAGTTGTTACTCTTAGGCTACTAAGAATCATTATTATTTGCAGTACAAAATAGACTATAAAGTTACACCACCTTTATTTTAGTAAAAATACTCAATACTTTCAGTAGTGGGAAAAACAATCAATCAAATCAGGTTAGGAAAGCACCAAGGGACATTTTTAAAAAGTTAACAGATGGGAAAAGAGCACCTCTGATTAGCTCACCCTCTTATCAAGATGTCTGAACTCTTCCATAGCTATCAGACTTTTGCAAATAGTCCATTTTTCACCACATGGCAAGTTAACTATTATACACAGATTTCTTTGTTCTACCTTGCAAGTTGCCTAACTAAATAGTTCTAAGGTTTATTTTCTGTCCATATTTCTGTCCTCCCTGTTAATACTAAGAATGGTGATTCGAGTTCAGTTTTTTCAGAAGTCAAAAAAGTACTTGCTGTGCTGATAAGAAGGTGAAATAAAGCAAGCCAGTTCTCACTAATGAAAAGGAAGGGAGAGGAGGGCAGCAAAGGTTTGTTCCACAGATATATTGTTGGCCTTTTCTGGAGTGACACCTACTGGGCTACATCCACTTCGGGCCCTCCTGTAGATGGTTTACATTCCCCAACACACTGAGATGAAATTTTCTATCAGTTAAAGTCTCCCTCCACTGGAAACCCTCAATATTGACTGAGTTTTGGCCAGGTACATATAAGTAAGTCTCTCTGGGGGACAACAATGACCCAAAAGCCACAGTGTTCTTAGGAAAAATATAAACATGGATTATTCTGCTGGTACTATTCACAAGCAAGTAAAAAAATCCAGACCCTCATCTGCTTACACGATAACCTACAACTGGTGTAAATGGAAGAAGGTGGCTAGCTTAGTCCTTAAAATAACAATCTTCTTGCCAGTTCAATGATACAATCACTGTGAGGTGGTGATTGTTTTAGGAAAACCTCATATCCCTCTCTTTTACACTGCTCATAGAGAAGTATCAAAACTCAAGTTGTTCCAGTTCATCAGTACTAGTAAATGAAACCTTTTGAATCCAAAGCTTTTACAGCTGCAGCTATCAGCAACAAGTAGTCATTTCCTTGGTCTTTAATTCACCTTCTTTTAATACCTTGTATTAGCAATTAAAAGTTTTAAAAGCACACCATTATGTTTCTCCTACCTAATACAGCCTGAAAGATTAGCAAAAATCTGAGATCAGCATTTCTCAGAAAAATAAACCCCAACATATATTACATACAGGAATACCACCACACTTCTAGCTGGTTTTGTCAGATAATGTTAACTCTGTAAGTGATTTATGATTCATGCATTTGGGCAGGGAATGCTTGATTCAAAAGCAAGCCTCTTTCCTGGAAAGTCTGTTAATCATTTCTGCAGAGATCTCTTACTAACCTAGGACTGCAGGCTCAGAGGAATGGACTGAACTTTGGCCTACACATGCAGCAGAACACTTTAATGCTTGCAGCACAGCAGTGCAGTAATGCTACATAACTTCAGCTGAAGCATTGCTGAAAGTTTCCACCTGTCTCAGGAAACAAGAAGTAATTTTATCACAAAATGCAAACAGATAAAAACTGCAGAAGCCATATTGAAGCCAGCAGTTGCTCAAGAAGCCACCTTTCTAGATGGAGATTCTTCTGCAGCTGTACAATCAATCCAGTGTTATACCCATCAGAGAGGAAAATCAATGATGCTTCAAAAGCAGAACTAAAATTATCCCAAAACATTATTCTTGAAATGCACACAGGGCATCAGGCATAAATGAGGAACAGGTAACATGTCTCAGGACACCAAAAAAACCCCAAATGTCTAACTAGCATTTTGTGAGTGGAGCCTGAAGACAGCTTCCAGCACTGTGAGCAGCACTGCTGGACCCAGTGCCTCTCCTTCAGAACCAACCTTCCTGAGCTGCTGCCCCACAAAGCACCACCTACCCATTCCTGGACCTGTTAGGGGCTGGAGGGATGCTCTGCAACATGAAACAGGTTAAAACATCCATCCAGTTCTGAAACTGACTTAGGTAGGAGACAATACATAAAATGACAGAATATCAACCCACGGTGGGGACGGCTCCAGGGGGTTTTGTTGAACCGGTGCACCCTCTTGTGGAAGGCTCTGAAATCAGGATTACTTTCACCCTCTATTTCTCCACTGTCACACAAAAGGGCACGGTGACCTGTAAGAAAGCTTACAGCACCTCCCGGTTCGGTGGCACGTCCCGAGATCCGTATCTAGAGGAGTCCCCTGGAGCAGATGACAGATACAGCTCCCCAGTGGCCTCCAGACAACACATGGCTTGACTGCCCTCTGGGATCAGACCTGGCTGGACAGCATGCCTCTCTGCATGAACCAGGGGTACTTGACCAGAATAAAAAGTGAAAGATACACCCAAGGAGAACATCAACCACCACAACTTAGTATTCTCCTGCTTTTATTTGGATTATCTGTGGGATGTACCTGCAGATCTCAAAGGAACATGGGAACTAGACCTTGATGTCTGGGAAACAGGTGTCCCAAATCTCTAATATCAGGTTGATTTTTACCTGTAGAGTTCAGTCACTCTCCCAAATATTGCATTTGATTCTGCTTTTCAAAACTGTGCTCAGTTCTATGCTCTCTATATGGGATAAGTGCTGAGCAAGCCAGCCCCCTGAGATCTATTTACAGACACTATTCCATCCATTTGGGCTACATGCAGAAGAAGCTGTCAACCAAAACTTTGAAAATGCTAAAGGAGGAAACCAGAGCAGTTGAGATCATTTCAAGACATCAAAAATGGGTCACATATGCTACACTGAGCTCCCTTCAGATACAGCAAGTGTTGCAGAAATTCAGCAAGTTCCAGCTTTGGAAATGGAAGGTGAGTACAGCAATCCATAACTGCAGTGCAGCTCCACAACAGAACATCAGATCCAGAGTAAACACTGCCACAAGGCCAAAGGCACATTATCCTTTGCAGACTAGCTTAAGCAGAGGCAAACACACACCCACAAGTAGAACAGAATATATACACTCCTGGCACTATTGAAAAAAAAACCACGTGGAAGCCTCTGGAGACAACATGAAAGAAATGAGACTCTCCTGTTCTGAGACAGGGGGCCTCACTACTGGCTCACACCCTCTATCCAGCTGAAATCAACAATTTTTAAATATCATATCTCTCATAAATTGATGTCTGAAGATTTACCCTGAGAAGCTAATGTTATAAAAGCAAAGAACACAGAGGGGGTATCAAAGACCATGTGGAGAACATTTCTTTTGGTAGAGAGCTATTAAGGGGGTGCAGTGTCATTCCACACCACACAACATTCTGTATGGCTCTTATGAACATGACCTGTACAACCCCCCAGAGATCAGCTGGTTTTAATCACTAATACTATTTTCTGTGTATCTCAGAGAAGATTCTTACCACTATTTCCTTCTGGTACAACTGTTACTGCTGGAATGTGATCACTAGCCTGAAAAAGGCACATTTTTGCCTGAGAGTTTTTAAGGTTTTTAAGAAGTTAAGTTTAATCACACTCCACACCACAAAACAAGGTTACCCAGATGAGTGGAAGGTTGAAATCTGTGCACTATGAGAGTCAACTGAATCCTGACACAATCTTAAACTTAACCTTTCCCATGGTTTCCAACTACTTCATGCAACTCTAATAAGAAGATTCTTAACATTGCTAACACTGATCACAGTGATGTTACATGCTCCACGTTCAGTTTTAACACCTTTTACAAAGAAACCAAGACTGACCTCCACTCCTGTTGGAGTGCCATCCTCAGGACAGACTTCAGAGTGCCATCAAACTGGTGTTCCTGGTGGTACCTGGAGCTCTGCACTTCATCTGGGCAGCTGCTGTGCCTGCTAACCCAGCCAGGCAATCCCTGCTGGCATTTCCAAGCCATGAAGGATGTTCTCACTAGCATAACTCTCAGAGTTGCCTGTAGGTAAGAGGACATAAGTGATACCTTCCTGCTACCACACTGTGTTCAATACACTTTGAATCATGAAAATCCACCCTCATATGGGTCTTGCCAATTTCTTACAGGTTCAAAAGGCAGAATCCTGCTGTACTTGGATTATTTATAAATTTCTATCATAACGACTGATGACTTTTGATCACACAACTTCATTTCCAGCTGGTGCTTCCTCGCTGCCTTCACCTCATGTCTTCTCTTGCAAGCAACAGATTAGTAGCTGGGGGGGGGGAAGAATGACTTTAATTAAATTTTTAAAAGCTCACACACGTTGCTAAATAAAGTTTCCTCAGAAAAATGTTACAAGCATTGCAGAAGAAGCACTGCCCCAGGAGACAGCGCTGACTGCTGCCTCTGGTTTCCCAAAGGGGAAGGTGTATGGGTGGGAGGGGGGGCTGGAGGAAATATAAGCAGACTTGGACGTGTTAAAAATGAACCCAAAATCCCCGAGTGGTTTGGGCTGGAAGGGACCTTCAAACTCATCTGGTTCCACCCCCTTGCCAAGCCCAGGGACACCTCCCACCAGCCCAGGATGCTCCAAGCCCCATCCAGGCTGGGCCTGGACACTGCCAGGGATGGGGCAGCCCGGGCCAGGGCCTCCCCCCCTCCCAGGGAACAGACACACGGACCGACACTTGGACCCGTCCTGCGGGAGCTGTCGGAGCGCGGTTGTTACCGGACAAACCGAACCTAAGGGGAAAGACACCGAGTCCCGGCGCTGCTTCGCTGCTTCCCCTCCTCAGCCATCCCGAGGGTACTCACCCGCCTCAGCCCCCGGGATCCCCTGCGCTGGGCCGCGGTACCGCCCGGGGCAGCCCCCCAGGGCTCCGTATCGAGAGACACAACCATCCCGGGAGCCACCGGACCGCGTCCATCACCACTGCCGGACCGCGTCCATCACCACTGCCGGACCGCGTCCATCACCACCGCCGAACCCGCGGGGCGGTTCCTGCCCGCTGAGGGAAGTGCGGAGCCCCGGGCCCGCCCCCGGCCCGCCCTGACCCGGCAGCAGTCCCGGAGCGCTGACGGTGGCAGCGGCCGAGTCTCGCCATGGCTCCCAAGGGCGGCCCCGGCGGGCGGCAGCAGTCGGAGGAGGATTTGTTGCTGCAGGATTTCAGCCGCAACCTCTCCGCCAAATCCTCCGCGCTCTTCTTCGGCAACGCCTTCATCGTCTCTGCCATCCCCATCTGTGAGCGGCGGGGAGGGGAGGGATGGGATCGGGGTGGTGGGGGAACGGCCCTGAGGAGGGGGAAAAGGCCCTGAGGAGGGGGAAAAGGCCCTGAGGAGAGGGAAATGGCCCTGAAGAGAGGGGGAACGGCCCTGAGGAGGGGGAACGGCCCTGAGGAGAGGGGGAACGGCCCGGAGGAGGGGGAAAAGGCCCGGAGGAGGGGAGGGAATGGCCCTGAAGAGAGGGGAAAGGCCCTGAGAGACCCCGGGGGACAAGCAGGGTCTCCCCGCATCCCGCCTCAGGCTCCTGTCCCGGAGGGGTTCCCCGGGGTGCCGGGTCCCTCCTCGCAGCCCCCCGGGGGTGGGAGCATCGGGCAGGGCAGGTGCTGTGCTGGCGGTGAAGATGGAGGAGGTGCCGGTGGAACACTGACGTGTCAGCTCCTCAGCACCCACCATCCCATCCCCCGGACCCCTGCACCCCTCTGAGCCAAAACCCAAGCAGATTTTCCTGCCCCAAAGTCTCTCTTTATCCAGTTTGGTGACTGTAGGAACTGGCTTTGCTCTGGCAGAGCCGGTGCCAAATGACCCGAGCGAGTGAGCTGTGCAGGACTCCCCTTTTGCAGCATTTTTTTCATGGAGAAAGAAACCTTTTTTCTGTGTTTTTTTTCCCTTTAAGGGCTTTACTGGAGGATATGGCATATGGATCTTGTTCAGTCTGCAGTCCTGTATAGTGTGATGACCCTCATCAGTACCTACCTAGTTGCTTTTGCATATAAGAATGTCAAGTTTGTTCTCAAACACAAGTAAGTTGGGCGGCTCTTTGGTGTAGAATTTCTTATTAAATAGTTTCACAAAAACAGCATTTAAGACTTTTTCTTTAAGGAATAAGAGCATCTGAAATTTTAGTCCCAATCATTTAGTGTGTTTTACATAGAAGTGTCTCCTAATTGGGTTTTTTTTCATCACTTGTAACAAGGACTTGTTATCAGCAAGGAGTAAGATAAAATAGCAAAACCACCTTTATTCCCAGTGGGTGTTTTCACAAACTGTAGAATCACAGAACTGTTCACGTTGCAAAAGACCTGTAAGATCACTAAATTTGACTGATGCTTTTAGTAATTTATCACTTGTCCCTTCAACTTGGCAAAACTATTCAGTGTGTTGGCAAAGTTTTATTCTTCACTGGAAATGCAGCTTCCTGTGATCCCAGATGTGGGGTTTTCTTTCATTTTTCACCTTGAACATCAATGGTGTTTCTTACAGAGTGGCCCAGAAAAGAGAAGATGCTGTTTCCAAAGAAGTCACTCGCAAGCTGTCTGAGGCAGACAACAGGAAGATGTCTCGTAAGGAAAAAGATGAAAGGTAATCCTCTTCTTTCTTCCCTCTCCCTGACATCTTTAAGGCTCTAGGCAGGATATTAGGGAGTGCTGCTTGGGCTTTTTGGTTTTTTTCTGCATTCTGGAAAGTGGAAGCTGTACTGTCAGCTCTTTGTTCATCTCTAAAGCTCTTTTGAGGAGAGTTACCAATGAAAGGTCTCAAACATCAAATCCTTTATCAATGAGGCAACCTCTTAGTCCTTGAGCTGCCAAGTTCCTGTTACCCCTCACAGTTAGAGATGTTTTGTCAGCATGCAGGTTTCCAGTTGACTGGCTCATACTAATCTCCAGGCTGTGCCTGGTGGCTATCAGGAAGCACTTAGGATTCCTGTTACACACAAGACAAGGAGGTGAGCTGTCAACTTTTTGGAGGAAAAAGTCCTATTTTCTCCTCTGATTTCCAGGCACCCTCATGACATCTTAACCAATTCAAACTCACCAGAGTTTAAAGGACTGGATTTGACTTAAACATGCCTGAAATAATGTCTCTGCTTGTTCCTAGAATTCTGTGGAAGAAAAATGAAGTTGCAGATTATGAGGCAACAACTTTTTCCATCTTCTACAACAATACTCTCTTCCTGGTCTTGGTCATCATTGCTTCGTTTTTTGTGCTGAAGAACTTCAACCCCACTGTGTATCCTTTGTCACCACACTAGAGACAAGGGGAGTGCTCCCTGTGCTCACTGCTGGCTCTCTTTGTCATCTGGGTTGTGAGATTACTGAGATGTGCAGTGCCTCAGCTTAGAAACACTCATTTTTGGTTACTTAAGTAAATAAGTACTGCTAATCAGGGCTGCATATATTAAGAGCAGCAGCAGAACTACTTTGAAGAGAACAGTGTGGCTGTCTGAATTCTGAGGTTAAGTGCACTTCAGCATCCTGATAAGGCCTGGGTTGTAAGGTGCCTTTCAGATTAGGATGTTAAAACCTTAAAACTTCTACAAAGAAAGACATTTCAATTCTCATTTTTCCCAAAATGTTGCATACAAAACAAGTTGTACCTTTAACAGTCCATGTCCTTAACCTTTTCCCTGCAGAAACTATATTCTTTCTATAAGTGCTTCATCTGGACTGATTGCTCTGCTATCTACAGGATCCAAGTAGACCAAGGGAAAAAAAACCAACCACAAAACCCCACATCAGATTATTCCTATGAGAAGGTTTAACTGCCCAGCAGGAGTTTGAGGGTGAAATAGGAATACTTTTTTTTTTTTTTTTTTACAGCATGACTGCTTGAGGGCATGGGGGGAGGGCTGGGATCTGAGATGAGTGGATTGTGTCTTTTGGTATCTTGATGTGGTATTATTAATTGAATTAACTGAATTAATGAGTCGTTACTGAGCAGTTACAGCCCTCACCTTTCTGCAGCACCAGCAGCTGTGCTGGGCCCTGCACAGAACTCCCCTCTTCATTGGGTGGCTGCTGTGAGAACCAAGCTCACTGGTCACCACAAGTGACAATCCACCATTTATCATTGTAACTTTAAAAGTTTTAATAAAGAGGCTTTTTTTGTCATTTAATTCCGTGTATTTCCATTCTTTTTCCAAAGGGTATTTCAGTGGGAAAGCACTCTGTGTAGTTTTGTCACCTTCCCACTCCCAGAAGAGGGGAGTCTTGGCTACAAGTCAGCATATGCACTGTTTTCAGTGGAAATATTAATTTTTAAAGAGTCAGGACAAAACCTAAACCTTCCTGAAAAAATGCTTGTGAAGTGGGTTGAACATACTGGGTTGGGGTTTTTTTCCTATTCATCTCTACAGCCATAAATTAAAAAAAAACAAACACCAGAACCAAACACTAGTTTTACTGGCAGCCATTTGATACTCTTCAATTAACTGAATTGTCCCTCAAAATATGTGGGTTTTTCCTTAGTGCTTCTGCCTCCTTATTTGCTACTGAAGGAAGCCTTTCCCTGGTGCAAATTTTTACTTCCCTTGGCCTGCCACTTCCTATAAAGGAAATGATTTGCATGTATCCAAGTACTCAGCACATGTAAAAGGAATTTCTAGCCAGCTTCTGAAATGCTCAGCAGCAAAGAGGCCCCGTTGGCAGCTCTGGCAGCAGGGGGAGGTGGGTGTTGCTGCTTTGTTGGTCAGTGGTGCTCAGCTCCCACCCAGCCTCAGGACCTGCCCACCCCAGCACCCCAGTCACGGGGGGTTTTTTTGAGCCTTTTTGCTGAGCCTTCTTATTAACAGCTTTTCACCTTACCAGAGTGGTTTTGGTGCTGACAGTTGGAGCAGAGCACGTGTCAGAAAACCTTCTGGAGGGAGAACTTGGCAGCTCTGACAGCCTGAAACAAAAGCAGGTGGGTGGTTTCTGCAGCAAGCCTTGTCTTTGCTGGGGCCTGGCAGGTTTTTGGTTGACTTGATTGTTTTTTCTTTCCACTATTTTAGTTTCCTTTTGAGGTGGGTTGGTTTTCCCCTCCCAGTCCCCACTCCAAGCTGAACCCAGTCTCTTCAGTATAAAGCTGCAGGTTACCCCAGAGCACATCCCATTGCCCTCAGAGCTTGTGAGGGATGCTCACTGAGGGATGATGCTGCCTCCTCTTCTATGAAAAAGATTGGCAATTAGTATCTAATATATTGTTGGATTCCCAGGTGTCTGAGATGGGGTGGAGAGAACCTTAAATGGTACCTCTGGAGGTAAGAAAAGGAACCAGTCTGCTGCTGGGAAAATAATTATACTGTTAAAATAATAAAGCTCCATAAGGGTCAGAGCCTTTGTGCTGCCCAGCAGCAGATGTTTAAAATACATAATGAGTCAATTGTCCCACAAATACTGCAGTGACACCAAAGGGACAATGAAGAGCTCTGGTGGCAGCCTCCAGCTGGGCATGACACTGACCAGCCCAGTGTCATCTGCAGGGGTGATGACTGGGGTGGGATTTCAGTGCAGTGCCCAGAGGACATCGTGAGTTGACTTCATGCCCAGATGTTGAACAGGGCTGATGTCTGACCTCACAGGTACCTCCTCTGCTCACCCTCCCCTGGCCCCCTGGGGATAGCTGCAGCTCTTTCCCTGGGGAATGACACATTTCCAAACAAACACAGACCACTGCTGTTTCCAGCTTAGTAAACAGGTCTCTTCAGTATAAAATCAGATGCAGAAAATGCTTTTATTGAGTCCAAGCAGAGGTGAGACTGCATGGCTGGACATACAGCAGCTAAGTTCATTGACACATACCATAGCTCGTGGGGTTCAATGCAGGAGGAGACACCCGAGTAGGCACACTCAGCAGACACCCTGGAGGGGACCAGATGTGAGGGATCTACCAAGACTGTCCCTAGCTGCACCCCTGGGAAAGGGCTGCCCCCAGGACAGAGTTCCACACGAATGAGAAGCACTGGGATCATCGGTGCGTTTCACAAAGCAGCTGAGGGGAAAACACCATCTGGTTCTCGGGATGGGCAAATTAGAGAAGTGCTTACTCTCACCTCCTGTAGAGGAATGAAATGCTCACCAAAACAACAACAAAAAACCCCCTTATCTGTTTATAATGCGGCTTAAAAATCCCATGCATTTACTTACACCTGGGTCCAGAACAAGTTAAAGCAAATACGACCTTCCCCCAGAGTACATACCTGAATTTTTCTGGTATTTTTCAGCAGCTATACATTACATATAAGTATCTATATCCTTAAAAGCTCAGGAATATTGAAATTTGCAATAGCTATGTCTACAGGCAGGCAGAAGTAGACCTCAGTATTGTTGTCATGGCTTTCTTGGTTTAAGGTTTCTGCAGAGTTAGGACTCTGCATTGGTTTTCTTCACCTGACATGCGGTTTGGTTTACCTAGGGGTGCTCTGCTGGCTTGTGCTCAAATGCTTCCCAGGAGCACTCCATGGCTGCAATAACACTATAGTTAGGAGCTGAGCTATCTAATTTCTGACTAATTCTCTGTTTTGCATCCTTTGCTCGACTACAAATGAATTCTAGAGCATACGTTCAGCTTAAAAAAGAAAACTGAAAATTTGAGCTTGCCCCTTCTATCCGTTAACCTGAGGGAACTTCATAGTTGAGATTTCCCAAATGTGGTTTTATTAAAACCTGAAGTTGTATCTGGCTTTTCTTCGTTGAAAAAAATAGATCTGTACATCCTTCTGTAATTACCAAGTACCTGAAGGTTAGAAATAATTTTTTGCTTCACCAGTGTTTTTCACAGCACAAAGCATGAGGTGCTAAGAGGAAAAGTAAACAGTAATGAATTCAGTCAAAGGTAAGAAAGTACGAGATTATTCTCAGTTAGAAGAGAGATCAAACTGTGCTTTGAAATTTCACTGCAGATTAGTAGCAACAGCACACATCTCGAAGGGTCCAGTGAGAGCAGACACCGAGCAGCAAGCTGCTGAATGATTCTCAAGGCTGGATAGGAACTCGGGGCTGTACCTCCGCACAGAGCACTTTGTAAACCATGCAGTCCAGGGAATTCATGCATTGCATTATGATCTGTAGTCCTTCTTGCTGTAGGGCTTGTTTCCCAGAATATTATCTATTTCATTTACGATGTGGGATGTCATCTTTGGAAGGACCTGGGAGGAGAAGAAACCCCATGTTTAATCACGCTTCCTTTAAAAGTTTTTCCAATTTTAAATCTAGGTTTTACCAAAGAACATTCTTTTTTTTCTTTTTTCTTTTTTTTTGTGTGACAGATAATTAAACATTCATCTAATACCCTTCTCCCTTAAAGGAAAAACTCCTAGAGTATCTTCACCCAGTGAGAGAATCACAGAAGTGCTCCTAAACATTATATGCACGGGAGTGCTGGGCTGCAGCTGGAGGCAAGAACATCAGAGGAAGCTCTTGTTTGTGAAAAGCAACAGAGAATAATAATTAAGGTGGGTGCAAGTGACACATGCCCTGCAGGAGACCTTGCACAGAATATATCACATGTCCTGGAATCAGGTCCCTTGCTTTTGCAGACACACTGAACCTGCTGATGCCACCTCTCATCCCTGGTTATGGCTCTAACTACCACAAGCAGTGGTAAGTCATGGTGAGGCACCCCAGGTTTGCTTAACTAACGTGCAGAGCTAGAACTGGAAGGTGCCTATAACAAAAAACAAAGTAGTAAAACTAAATTCAGAGAAATTGGGTGCTAGGCTAAAGGGATGGTGGTGTTTCCCACCACCCACCTCTGCTGAGCTGCCCCCTGCCCTTACCTGGATGGCTCCAAGGTTCTCTATCAGCTGCTCAGGGTTGGAAGATCCTAGGAGAACAGAGCTCACCCCCTCATTTCTCAGGCACCAGGCTGGAAATGAAGTCACAAAATGATGAGGAACATGGGCTTCACCACATGGCATTACTCCAGATCCTGATGTTTGTCACAGCTTCTATCTCTGGTTGAAAAATAATGACAAACATTCTTTGTCTGAACCTTCACTTCACTTCTGCTACCAGGGAGAAGATGTGGTGTTCAGATAAACCACAGGAAAAGCTCCTCCAGCATCCTGCCTGCCCCAGCCTGGCTTCCTTGCAGGCTGTGGTTCTGCCTGGTCACAAACCCTGGGGATTCACCTCTTGGCTCTTTGAACCAGGGATGATTTTTCTCAACAGACGCCTGGGGTGTTTGTCAGCCTTGGCTCTCAGCAGTACAAAGATAATTGCTTGTTTGTTTTTTTTAAAAAAACCCACAACCCAAGGGTGCAAGCCGGGTGATGTATTTGTGAAACCAAAGGCACAGGGACATTTGTTCCCCCTTCCCATCACCTACCAACAGCCAGCTGTGGCAGCGTGCACCCCAGGCGCTCAGCGATGGGCGACAGGTCCTTCAGCTTCACCTGCTGCTTCCTGCCTTCCTCACTTATGATTTTCTCTTTCAGCCACTGGTAGCACTGGAGGTGAATTACATGAGCTTTAATCTTCCACAACAGAAAGTTTAAGGCAATTATAAGAGAAGCCACATCCAGCCCCAGAGGTAAGGGAGGCCGATAACATGGTGATTGTCACCCAAAGTAATGACAGCAGGAGCAGGGTGTCCCCTGGGGGACCTGCATCTGGGTCTCTCTGGCTTTATGCAACTGGTAGGCTTGAACCTCCTCAGTTTTATTTTTGGACCACTGGATCTCATCACAGAGCCGAAAAAAAGGTGAAATATTAGTCGAGTTGAGAAGATTTTGACACTCTCCCAAAAAAATGTTGAGAACATCTGATCTTGTTGAAGCTTTACTCTTACGGTTCAAAATTACAAAATTAAGCAAAGATGAGACTTCAGCTCTTCCAGCTCCAGACTTGAAACTTGAGTCTACCTCACCCTCAGTTTTATCTGGATCCCTCTCTTCAATGCTCCCTGCTTAGTTAGGTTCTACCAAATATTAATCATATGGATTGTCTGGGGAAAAGAATCCCAAATGCAACAAAATGGCCCCTTTGAAAGTGCTGCTTTTTGCAAGCAAATCAGTGCAGACTGCCTCTTTCCCTTAAAAACCACCAAGCTGTGCAAAAACCAGCCTGGGGACACAGGCCAGCCTGCTGGCACTTGCCAAGCAGCCTTAGCTTCTGTCCATCAGCTGATACAGGGGCTGAAGTACCCCGATTTCCCCAAATCCATGGCATTTCAACACACCACTGTTTTTCAAACCATAAAATAATACACCTGCCCCAGGCACGACATGGGAGGAGGCCCCATAATAAGGTTAAGATCAGGATAATAATGGGGGAAAACAAGTGCTGTGGTGACAAAGCAATGCTAAGCCACTTAGAGTTGATTTAAACCAGTCAGAATTAAACCAGCATCTTTATAACCCAGATTCTCCTGCACTTTGGAGCATGGTTGCCAGAGAAACAGAGCTGATCTGTGATAGAGCAGCAGGCAGGCCAGCCTTCTCCTGAGGGATCCAGCTTCCCATTGGTACTTTCCTGCCCTCACAAAAGCAGCAACACCTGCTCTTCTCAAACACAAAACAAAGAAACCCAAAAAAATACCTTTAGAGCAGCCCTGGAGCTCTCAGGGACCCCGTTGCCATATTTCCCTGAGATGATCCCACAGGCTAGTGGGGACCATGTCATTGCTCCAACCCCTGCAGGGAATAGAGAGAAAGAGCTTTTAGAGGACTGGGAGGAATCAGAGTTGTGTCAAAAGTGGGTCTTGCCATTAAAAAAAACCCCAAACAATAAAACCCACTAAATTGCTGCTCGTTCCTCTCTGGCAGTGATGTGCAGACTGTGTCTTCCAGGAAGATGCTGCTGATGCCCTCAAGGGCACCTCAAGACACAGACAAGTTTATTCATCCCAAACCTTACTGTGAGAGCTTCCAGCCCCCTCCTGGCTCCTGCTGCAGAGGATTACCTGCCCAGGTGTCTCCTCTCACACCTTTGCTTTCCTCCTGTGTTGGTCTGGCTTGGCTGGGGCACCCCCTCCCGCCCAGCCTGCTCCTCAGACTCACCAATTTTGTGATAGAGTTCTGGCAGCTGAACCTCCACTTTCTCTCTCTGGAAGAGGTGGTACTCGGCTTGCTCACACACAGGTGGTATCATGTTGAACTGCCTGGCTACAGAGTAGGCCTCCTGAGGAGAGGAATCAGGATAGGTGGCATTAAGTAGAATCACAGAATTATCATGGCTGGAAAGGACCTTCAAGATCATCGAATCCAACCATCAATCCAAGTAAAAACATCCTGTGGGACATGAGGTACCAGCCAAGGCACCTGGAGTTTCACTCTCCCTTAGCAAGGCCATGCACACCTTCAGGGGCATCTTCAGCCAGGTGAGTACCAGAGTACACATCCCACCTGGCCTGGAATGTGTCCAGGGATGAGGCTTCTACCTGGGCAACAAGAAATGCTCTGCCAGAGCACGAAGGACAGTGCCACAGTCCTGGCACACAGGTCACAGAGCTGCTGCTGGCAAGCAGGCATCAAGCCACGAGCATGGGCACCAGACCAAAGCCTTGAAGCCAGACAAACTTCAGTGAGACAGTCCCCAAACAAGCCAAGACACCCAAGCCACTGGACCAGCCCATCTGCTCTTAATTAACATCAGCCTCATTCCAGAACAGGTTTTAAAAACTACTGAAAAAGTTGAAAGTGAAAAAGCTGAAAGTGAAAAAGCTGCTGGAAGGTGTAAAACACAAGCATCTCCAGCTCAGAGGTTGCTTCAGGTCCCAGCGTGGCTTTCAGCAGGTTCTGCAGCCGGGAAGCAGAATTCCCAGTTGTCACCACTTTCAAAATTGCCTTTAAGCCCTAACCTTACCATGATCTCCATGGCACTCCAGCGGGACGTCCCCCAGTACATCGCCATGCCCTGGTTTATTACGTGTGTCATGGCCCGGACAATCTCTGAAGGAGGGGGAAAAATCAAGTGTGAGAACATCACAGAGGCCAGTTTGTCAGCACCAAATCCTCCCAAAGACACTTGGGAATGCCAAGGACTCTGGCAAGCCCAAGCAGCTTTGTGTTAAACTTCTGCTGAGTTCTCTTGCTTGAGCGTGGAGGAAAAAGCTTTGGCAGTGCCAACGAAGGGACTCCTAACCTGAAGTTCTTTCAAAACTGCTTTTACCACCACCACCTTGTGGCAATATTTCTTCTCAGATATAACAGAAGAGGGCAGCACGGTTAAAAAATAAAATAATCTAAATGATAAATTCAATTGCTCTTTCAGTTAGTTGACTGAAAGCTCCATTCTGCTCCTGCTTCTTTTCACCAGGAATACCAGGATGCTGGGGGTACAGCTGGAGATGGCTGATCAGATCCACCAAGAGCCTTGCCTTTGGGAAGCTGGAAAGCCTACACTTGCTGGAACATCTCTTTCCACCCATCAGCCCAGTGCTGCCTTCTTGGAAGGGGGAAAAACACCAAAAACTTCAGTTTGCAAGAAACAGAGGAAAAAGTGTCAGTCCCTGCTGCCTGCCCAGGAGGTCCCAGAGCTTGGTGTGAGGCCTCTCAAGGCTGTAAAGAAAAATGTCTGCAGCTCATTTGTGTGTTTGTTATGGTCCTCACTGTGTCTGCTCTTGGATGATGACCTTGGGCATCACTGTCTCAAGAGCAAAAGACTTTTGTATCTTGTGGATTCTCATCCTATTTATGGGGCGAAAAAAAAGAAAAAAAAAAAGAAAAAAAAAAAAAAAAAAAAAAAAAAAAAAAAAAAAAAAAAAAAAGGATCTTGGCAGAGGGGAGGTTGTGCTGCCAATCCCTCCATTATTGTGAGACTCCTCCTGCAGGCAGCATCGAGCAGGTGAGGATGCTGGAGTCTCCACTGACACCCTCAGGGGCTCCACAAGAGATGCTGCTCCCCCTGGAAAGGAGCATTGCCTCTCCAGAGGAACACTGCACTGGGGAAAAAACCCCTCAAGACAAAGTTCAAATGCTAATGTTCCTCCTTCTCCTTGGCTGAAGCCATACTTATCTCTGTTTCTAAGCGTTTATTCTCAGTCCCTGAAAAAGCCCCATTAGCTGTTGGGTGCAGGGTGCTTTGGGCACACCCATCCCTCCCCTCCCTCCCCAGCAGCTCTGCTTTCACACTGGGTTCAGTTTTCTATTTTTTGCTGCACTACCACTGAGAAATTTTGATAAGCATCTCATCAGACGCCTCTTACACATTTCAGTCCATGGTTGTTTTCATTTCTCCCACCTCTACGCCTTCAAAGAAAAACTGAATTCAACTCAGAGAGAAAAAAAAAAAAGGAAAAGAAAAAAAAAAAAATCAAACCCCAAACAAATACACTTTCTTGTTTCCCAGCACCTGCTCCTGGGGGTTTGGTGATGGGGTGGTTGGTGAAGAGCACATTCCTGGGTGGCACCAATGGCATCACTTAAAAAGGGGAGATTTAAAAAACAAACAAACAAAAAAATCACACATAAATGAAGATTTCAAAACCCAAAACCAGCCCCCCAGCACCATAAGAATGACATGGAAGTGATCTATGGTTCCCTGCTGGGAATGACATCACCTTGGCTGTGGCTCAGGCAGCCTTGGCAGCCAGTGCTCTGGGACTTTTGGGAAGGGCAAAGACATTTCAGAGTCCCAGGTGAAGCAAGGTTTGGCCACCTGGGGGACCAGAGTCCCCCACAGCACAGAAATGTGTGTGAAAATGCATCTTCTCTCCTTAGATCTCCATCACCCAGCTGAGGTGGCTGGGGGAGAGGGGAGCCCTTCTGCTCTGGGCCAGGGAGGGTGAAGAAATTCTTTGGGGTGAGGGTGCTGAGGGTTTCCCAGGGAAGCTGTGGCTGCCCCATCCCTGGCAGTGTTCAGGCCCAGGTTGGATGGGGCTTGGAGCATCCTGGAGGTGTCCCTGGGCATGGCAGGGGGGTGGGAATGGATGAGGAGCACTATCAGGGGAGGGCTGAAGGTCACCTCCCCCCATCAGAAGGGAGTGATTGCCCGTGGGAGAAGGGGAGGCACGTAAGGAGAGGGAGCAGGGAGGGAATGTCTGAGCTCAGCTCACTCCCTGAGCACGCCAGAGAGAGCAGAACTGACAGATGGTCCAACAGATGCTCTGGGAGAGAAGTGGCTTAGTAGGTGAACCATAAAAAAAAAAAAGCACGAAGTAGATGGAAAGACTCAACAGCACACCATTCATAATAAAAGTGTCCCTTGTTTCACCCAGCTCCAGCCTTACCATCCCCACCATCCCCACCATCCCCAGCACCAGCCAAAGCATCCTCAAAGCTGCAGCCACCAGGGACCAGCCCTGTCCTGCACTGTCTCCTTCGGGGACACCTGGGAGCAGGGAGGTCACTCCTGCCTCCCAGACACGACACAGCCCTGCCTCCCAGACACGACACAGCAGCTTCCTGCACCTCGGCACCTGCTGCAAAATCTGCACAGGACCCAAGATCCCTGCACCCTCCACAGCACCCACACGGCCCAGCACCCTCAGCTGGTAAGAAGGGAGGTGCCACCAGGGCTGAAAGTCAGGCCAGGAGCTCCAGAGGGAACCTCTCATGCTCCAGGTTGGTTGGGTTTACACGTGCTCACCCGTGGCACTCTGTTTTCCTGCCATTTTTTATTTTATCTATGGAGCTGATCTTCTGCCATGGCCTGACGGGGGTGGTAGCTCCGAGGGCAAGAGGGAGGGGATGGGAAGTGGTGTCCATTGAACAGGGCACCAAGCCCACAACCCAGGGATGGGAATTCCTGGGGAAGTGGTGTCCATTAAACAGGGCACCAACCCCACAACACAGGGATGGGAATTCCTGGGGCAGCAGGCTGTACCACCATGTCCCAGGCATTGCATAGGGTTATCAGCAATTGTGAAGCATCACTACAGTGCAGGGACAGTCCCAGGGCTTGTTCATCTCTGAGCTGGTCCCTGCATTGTGCTCCCTGAGCTTGGCCCTGGTTTTAGCAGCAGGAGAAGCTGGAGCTCTGGGGAGGGGGAGAGGGATGGGGACAGCAGAGCTGGCACACTCCCTCTCTAGAGCACCAGGGTCATACAGGAGTCCTGCCTTCAACACCAACACCACTGCAGCTGCAGGAATCAGGAAAGGGAAATAAAACCCCAGAGAAGTGTAAAGCCCCCACAGGGACATAAAGGAAACTTCTGTTTCCTTCCAAGAGACACAAATTCATTCAGTGATGGGTAAAAACCCAGGGGGCTCCAGGACATCGTGGAGCAGGTACTTCCCATTGAAGCTGCCCCACCTGATGGCTTAATTTAAAAAATTGTTTTTCCATTTCCTCCCATCACCTGCCTAAGCCTCTAAGCCAGGCTCAGAGTGGTTAAAGCTTGAATTGGAGTTCCCACCAACCTTCCATGGGGGTGTTGTTGTCCGGGCGGTTGGCAAAGACCACGTCCACGTACTCCAACTGCAGCCTCTGCAGAGAAGCCTTCAGCCCTGGGGACAGCAGGGGGACAAGGACCTGCTCAGACACAGCTCAGGGGGTCAGACGCACTAATTATAGGTAATAATAGAGATAATTTGTGTAAATACACACACAACCACAGAGCACAGGGGCAGCCTGCTGCAGGGTGCTGTCCCACACCTCTGCTGCCATGCTAGGAAGAAAAATTCCCCCCTCTCCCATGGGAATTTGCTTTATTAGATTGGGATTGGAAGGGATGGTGGTCACCAAGCTTGGCCATCAGGAGACCCCCTTCACCCCTCCTCTTCTGGGCAGAGCTGATTGAATCTAAACCCTATCACAGAGCCACCCCGGGGCCACCACCCCCAGCCTGTCACCCCCAGCAAGGCTCAGCCCCAGGGGGACATCCCAGCAGTGCCAGCCTGGATGGCTGGTGGCACTCAATGAGATACATCCTGGTGAGCAGGTAAAGCAGCAGGGAGGAGGTGACCCTGGGGACACCAACACACTGGGCTCCAACAGCTTCTCTCTGAGCATCTGGTGGGAGATGGCATCAAAAGCCTACATACACACACACACACATACATACATATATATATATACGTGTGTCAGGGAGAAGAGGATTACTAACACTTATTTTCTATAGATCTTCCCAGGAACAAAATGTTTTTATGAATGTTCTTGAAGAATGAGCCAAAATAGAGCAGTCTGAAAACATTCACTGAATGCTGGGAGGGGGGGGGAGAGAAGAAAATATGGCCAGTTTTGCCAACTGTATTTATAGAAAATAGCCAATGTCAACCTGACGTTGTTTGCTACTTGTTCTGTGGAGCTGAAATAACTCCTGACAGTATTTTTTCTATCATTTCATGAAGCAGCTCCACAAGAAACCGAGCAGGGAAGAGTTTGGGCTGCCTGGGCCGTGGCTGCAGCCTCCCCCACCCCCTCTGGGTCTGATACCAACACCTCCTGGTGGGATTGATCACATCAAGGGCAATAAAAAACCCAACCAATCCTAAAAAGACAAAAAAAACCCAAACAAAAAACAAACCACCACGGCATTTCTCCAGCCTTCCCTTGGTAAGAAAGCCACATCCTAACATAGCTGAACTCTGCAAATACTAAATAACTTCCCAGGACAACCCCGGGCAGAGAGAGTGGTTGTGATGGGGCAAAACCAGCCGTGCCCTGGTGATGCTCCCTGGCTGGGAGGAACAGCTCCTCTGGGGTGGGAGCTGAGGACAGCTTTAGCCAGGGTGTGATCAGGGTGGCAGTGATAACAGAAATAAAATACAATATTTTCCCCGTCATCTATGTTGTCATATCTGCAGAACAGACCCTGGGTGTTGGAAGGTTCTGGGGTCTGTTCTGCAGAGACAACAACATAGATGATGGGGAAAATATTGTATTTTATTTCTGTTATCACTGGAGCTGGGGACAAGCTGGTGCCCCCCAGCCTGTGCCATGGAGCCCCCATAATGGAGATTGGCTGGAGTTTCCCTTTGCTAACTTCTCCTGGCAGCAACCCCTGGCCTAACCAGCCCCCACTGGCAGCAATTAGGGTGTCTCTCATTAACCAGGGAGCAGGCTCATTACCTGGGCATACCAGCACTCATTGCTCTGGGAATTCATGTTGCAGCCCCCCTGCTGCTCCTGCCTCTGGGACCCCCTCCCCATCTGCCTGGAGGAGCAGCCCAGGCCAGGACCTCTGGCTCTCACAGACAGATGAATTATTCTGTGGTTCTGTGAATAAATGGTGCAGCAGGTCCTGCAGCCCCTACCTTCAATGATGTGCTTCCTCGACAGCCCTCTTTCTGTTTCAGCCCTGCAAAGGAGAACAGAGATGTGGCTGATGCTCTCACCAGGTGCTGACCATCGGGGTGCACCACTTCTGTCTCCTGCTTTAAACATCCCAAAAAAATGGAGTTACAGGAGGGAGACCTTGCACCTCATATCAGGGTTCCCAGTCTCAGACAACAGTGCCTGGGGTGAGCATCTCTGAGCTCCTGCTGAGGCCACCAGCAGCTCCAGGAGAAGCAGTGGGAGACAAAACCCCCAGACTGGGCTGCTGCAGAGTGCAGGCAGAGCCCAGGTCACCCCCAGAACCATTAACACTCCATCTCCAGGCAGGTCACCTCCTCAAGGGGACAAGAAACAAGACCCATGAGGCTGGGGCCCATCATTTATGTACAAATGAGATTCAGAGGCAACCCGTGGCTGGAGAGAGGTTCAGGGCTGAGAGGCAAAGGTGGTTACCCCACGCCCCTGGGGCCACAGCCCTGGCAGAAGCACCCCAGGCCCTGCCAAGCTCCAACTCTTGGCCAAACAAGGAGAAAGGAGCAGAAAGGAGGTGAGAGGAACACCCCCCTCTGTGGTGCCACCCACCTCCAGCAGCCTGGGACTGACACTTACTTTCCACCCCAGTACAGTTTTGTTGTTATGACCAGGCTGGACCTCCTGCAAACAGAACAGAATCATCAGTGATAATAATAATAATTAAGATGACTAATCAGAATAATAATTGTTCCTAGATGTTAAATCCAAGCTCTGTCACTTGCACACCACCTTGCTGCCTCACCCCAGGTGTCCAACACGCACCCCTCCAGCTTTTGCTGGACTGAACTTGATTTCTTCCCCAGCACCCAGAATATTTCTTTACCCCTTAACCCTGTCCCCCAGCAGAGGGGATACTGATTTTGGAGCCAGGAGCCACTCTGCAGGTGAAGGCTGAACACAACACAGACAGGGCAGGTCTTTAGAGATTCTGCAATTGCCCCTCAAACCACAGACCCGTGGCCACGACTGCCATGAGCTCTCAGCATCCCCAGGGTGAGGACCACCACCTGGGCATGGTCTCCTTTTTCACACAAAAGCTGAAGGACACACTCAGAAGTTGTGTGCACAATCAGGGCAGCATCACAGGCTGCTCCCCCGTGGCCTGAAGCCCGTGTGGACTCCCAAAAACCACGAGAAGGTTTTAACTGGGCACTTGGAAGCTGTCCTGATGCAGGAGCCCTGGCTGGCTGCTCCATGCAAGGTCCTGGCACCCACGGGTCCTGCTCCTGGGCCAGCAGCACCCAACACACCTTGGGTTTAGCATCCAGGAGGATTATCTCCTGCCTGGGACAGGGTACAGTACCTCCAGCCCTTCTTCTTCAGGATGTTCCCCAGGATGACCTCAGCCCTGTGCAAGAGAGAGAGAGCTTTGCATGAGGGGACACCAGCATCTGCCCACCCCCCCAGGCAGTACCACCCGGACCCCCAGCCCTGACCCCTCTCCCTGCCACCCCCTGGGTCTGGGGGTTCACAGCCCAGGACATCACTGCTGAGCCCCTGGGTTGCCCCCAGAAGCTGTGGCTGCCCCATCCCTGGCAGTGTCCAGGCCCAGGTTGGATGGGGCTTGGAGCACCCTGGGCTGCTGGGAGGTGTCCCTAGGACTGGCAGGAGAAGGAGGATTCCCCAGAACTACCCAAACTCCTTCCATGGGAGCCCAGGGCAGGGGGGGACCCTGGGCACTCACTTTCCAGCTGCGTACACCTCGGCCGTGTCGAAGAGGTTGACCCCACTCTCATAGGCAATGGTCATCAGCTGCTCAGCCACCTCGGGGGAGCAGAGAGACAGAGGTGAGGGCTGGGACATCACAGCCCCAGCAGGAAAAGCCCCAGGAGGGTCAGCAAAAGGGGGGAGAGGAGCTGGAAGGGGTCAGCACCCTCTGCCCCGGGCACCACGCCACAGGTTGGCATCCACTGACTGCTCATCCTTGGAGGGATTAAGTTCTTCCCAGAGCAAAGTCCTGGGCTTTCTGATTGGAAAGCAGCCAAGAATTTAGCAGGGTTATAGAGGACACTCTGCAAATCTGTGGAGTTTAATGCAGAAGGGAGATTTCTACAGTAAGAGGTTGATTATTTGTTTAGCTTTTAACTACCTGGCAGGCTGTCCTCCAGCTGCCCAGCCAGGGGCAGCACCATTCTGTAAAAAGAAGCTGTTGTTTTGTAATGAATATTGGTGCCTTAAATTCCACATAATAGAATTGGTCATTACAATGTCTTGTGTTTAAACCACTTTTAATTTTGTATTCTTGAGTTTACATTACAGACTCTGCTCATTTTGTAATACATATTATGACATAATAATATGAGGTATTTATGAAACGTGTAATGGGCAATATAGCTTTAATTTGTACCTTCCTCTGCAAAAAAACAAAAAAAATAAAAAACCAAAAAAAATACCCCACCATCCCCTGTGAGCTGAGCCCCTTCCTGTGGTACAACTGCTGCTGCTGACACACACCGGGCAAAAATAGTTCCCAGCTCCTGCCCCAGGAACGGTGCCAGCAGCACCAGGGAGGAGAAAAACACTGCACCAAAAGTTGGCCAGGGTACGGGGGAGATGGGGAGGGTTATTTTTTAATTGCAGCTGAGCCCTGGAAGGTCAGTGTGGCTGAGGGTTTTTGGAGGCAGCCCCGTGGCTCTGTGCAGCAGCTCCCTGCCACGGCTCCTCCGCTTCCCGTAGCCATGGTTGCATTTAAAAATACCTCCTGGTGGGTTTACTTCATGCACGCCACTGACGCCGAGTTACTACTTACCTCGTCAGAGATTTGGCCTCCAAAAGTCACCCATGTCCCTAGAGAGAAGGAAAGAATCCCGTCACTACCCCGGGGGTTTGCCCGCAAATTTTTGCTCGGCCGAAATTCAGGCTCCTCGGGGTGAAAGGGGTTTGGAAAGGGAATATCTGGCTCAGGGTATGGGCCTGGGACCAGCACACGACCCCACTCTGGTCACTGCAGCCTGGAGCTCCTCACAAAACCCAACCTCATCCCCAAAGCTTCAATTTGACAAATTGGAAAAAAAATATAATGAGGATGCTGTGGAACCGTGACATCTGGGGAAGGAAACTCTCCCTAAAGTGGAGAGGAGCACTGTGTGAGGCAAGTTCAGGAGGAAAAAAAAAAAAAGATCAAATTTTAGATGAGATTCTTTTGACATGAAGTATTTAAAAGCCACCCAAGGCAACTTCACCCCATGAAGCAGCACCCGTGCTGGGCAGCGCAGCTGCAGGCTCTGACTTAGCAATGGGGAAAACTTGGGGCACCACTGCTTGGTGGGTTGGTGAGTTCACTGCCTGAAAGAACAGAACATCCTGTGGTGGAAAACGTGTGGGTTTAACTGGATATTCCCAAACTAGAGTCCTATTATTTGCTGCAGACATTTTTAATGTATATATAAGGAACATTTTCCCTACGCTTAATGATGTGTATATAATAGGAATATTTTCCCTAGATAGAATTTATGTATACAAATGAAGGACATTATTTCTTATATATGTATCTTTATATATATATATATATATAAATAAAAGGAATATGTACTTCCTAAACTCCAAGAGGCAAGCTTTGCAGCATGGCTCCTCCCTGCACTCCCCAGGCCCTACACCCCAGCTATGTGCAAAATGACCCCTTACTCACTGAACACAGGGGGCTCACACAAACAAACCCCTCCAGAACTGGAAACTCTGACTCCTATCATCATCCCCCCAGGAGGGGGCAGAGGGGTCGAGACCCCGAGCTAGAAAATTCAGTGTGATTTGGGCAAGAGGGAGGAGAGACAGCAGCGCCAGGGAGGGGTGAGGCTCCAATGATGCTACAGGAGGAGAAAATAAAATCAAAAAATGCTCCCTGCCTGCTGTGAAAGGTGCAGGAGTGCTCCCACATCTTCATGAAAAATGGATGCTTTGGCTCAGAGGAAGCACACAAGGTGAAGCTGGGTGGCTTTGATCAGCCCTGGCTGAGAGCAGAACAAGAAGAGTCAGCTGGGCTAGGGGAGGCTTTTTTTTTTTTTTAGAGGTCAAGGGAAGAAAAGTCAAACTGTTTTGGTTTTTTTTTTTGTACATCACATTTCTCCAAGTTCAAATAAAGTTATTTTTAAAGCCATGCATTCACTCTGCATTTAAACACAATCTCTTCTTCTCTTGCAGACCAGCCCAAGCTCTGCAATAACCAGATTTGCCTGGACCAGAACTGCTGCCAAAATAAATGATGAGCAAAGAGCACACAAAGTATTTCTAACACCCCGTGATGCTTTCTGCATCATCTAGACCCTTCCCTCTGCAAAATTAAGGAAAAATATTACATTTTTTTCCTCCTTCCACCCTGCTGGTTGTCTCTCCAAGCCCTCCGGGAAGGCACTTTCTCTTATCACTGGACTCAAACAGTTTGGTCCCACACAATAAAGATAAGAAAACAGGTTTCAGTCTACCATGAAACTTCTTTATGCAGATGAGAAGAAGAAAAAAAAAAACAAAAACCAAGCGAAGCCAAATTTCCACATTAAAGCTTCAGAAGTGACATTTTTGTAGGAATACATTAAAATGCATTTCAACTGAAAAAAGTCCTGAGACTGTTTATCCCAGTCCCAGTTTGTGGGGGTTTGGGTTTGGTTTTTTTTGTTCTTTTTCTCAAGTATGCAGACAGGTGGCCAGCAGAGGTGCAGAAAAGGAATTATTCCCTTTCCCTTGTGGATTCACACCCTCTCTCCTGCTCACACCATCACGAGGTTACACCAGACCCAACCTGGGCAGCAAAGGGCAAAACACTCCAAGTGTTTGGGCTCAGGGAGAGCAGCCCCAGAGCTCAGGTAATGACAACAACCACTTCATTTCTTTAAATGTAAGTCAGAAGTACAAGGAATCTGGGTTTACCTGCCCCGGGTTTGCCTGCCTGCCCCCCCAGACCTCAGGGGGAGGGTCAGGGACCCCTGAAGAGCCAAAGCATCGTCAGCACCCCAAATCCTTGGGGTATTTTTTTTCCTTGCTAACTGCAAAAAGCAAGTAAGGAGGGGAGGGTTTGCTTGGCAAGGGGATGTCTAAAGCACCAGCAAGATGCTGTGAGGGTCCTGGAGGGCTGGGAGCAGAGGAATCCCAGCCCTGGGGCTGTCAGGATGGGTACCAGCACCCAAAGGGGCTGAGGCACAGCACCCACTGCTCAACTCCCATCAGAAATAAAAACCCTTCAGAGAGCTCCAGGCACACTTGGCATTTCAAACCACCAGCCAGGATGATTCACAGCCTCAGCCAAGAGGAGTATTTGGGAAGAAAAACACACTAAAAAAAGCAATATTATTTTTTTGAACCATTACTTTTCCCCTTCCCAACTCCCAGCCTTTCATCTGCCCCAAGGAGCTGCTCACACCCGTAGCTGCCCTCCCCCTCCTGCCCCCTTCTCTTGGGAAGACAAATCCCCACTGGATTCCTTCCCCTTCCAGAGGGGGATTTCTGTATTCAACCCCAGATCTGGCTCCCTTTCCTCTCCATCCTACCAAGGTGTGATGGTTGCTGGGTGATGCAGAACCCACCAGGCAGTGATGTCCCTGCCAGCAGATGTGTCACCTCTGCAGGGGTTTTTTAAAGTTAAAAGAAAAGAAAAGAAAAAAAAAAAAAGCTTCCAGCCTGCAAGCCAAAGCTTTGCCTCCTGCCAGCATCATTTTATCCCCAGCTTGCTCCTGGCCAGGATGGGGCCACATGGAGATGTGACAAACCTTGGTCACCACCCTGGGCCAAGGGAAATTTGGGGATGGGTTCTCTCTTACCCACCAGGTCTGGACAATCAGAAAACATCAGGTTTGTACCCATCCCTGGGGTGTCCTGCTGCTGGAACTGCTCAGCTGGGCAGGTGTTTTCTGTGCTTGGGTACAAGATGTGGCTGTGGGGATGGCAGGTCCCACCCTGCTGCCTCTTTCCCTGGGGCTGGTCACCTTGTCTCAATGTTTTCTAAAAATCAACAGGCAGCCTCCACAGGCAGAATTTCCTCTGATTTAACTGCAGAACTAACTGTGACCTTCTCCTTTCCCCCCACCCCAGCATCATGTTTCAGGGGAAGCATCAGAGGAAGAAGCTCATCCCAGCCTGGGGTCAGGCTGTCACAGGGCCATGGAATAACCTCAAGGATGAGCTGACCCAGGCTGGCCAGGCAGGAACATGGTCACAGCCCTCAGTTAGAGCCAGACATTAATTCACCCAGCCCTGGGCTCAGCACTGGGATGCTGGATCATAGAATTGCATCCCAGACTGGTTTGGGTGGGAAGGGACCTTAAATCCCCCCCTGTGTCCCCCCTGCCATGGGCAGGGACCCCTCCCACCAGCCCAGGGTGCTCCCAGCCCCATCCAACCTTCAACACTGCCAGGGATGGGGCAGCCACAGCTTCTGGGGGCACCCAGGGGCTCAGCACCTTCACACCAAAGGATTTCTTCCTAATGTCCAATCTCAACCTTCTCTCTTCCAGCTGAAGGCCAAAAGAGGTCCCAGAGGGGCAGTCCTGACCCCAGCAGGGGGTTCAGCCCCTGCTTTGCCATGAAGCCCCCTGCAGCTCCCCTCTGCCCCTGGGCCTGCTCAGCACCACCCAACACATCAATGAATTCCTGGGAGCAGGATGCAACCCAAGGGCCCCCATCCCCACCCCACTGCCTGCCTCCTCCCTTCCTGCCCCTCTCCTTCTCCCCTTTCTCACCCCACAAGGATGCTCCCACCCCTCTGAGGTTTTGGGAGCCTCTCAAGGGAGGTGCTGAGCCTCCAAGGAGCTGTACTAAACCTTCAAATTAGATTTCCACGCTGCAGAGAGTTTCGGGAAACACATTCATCCTGTGGGGAAGGGCAAGAGAGAAGCTCCTTAGAAAAGCCACCTGAGCTGGTGCTGGTGGCAGACAGGGGACCGACCCAAACCCAGTCCCACCTGGGTGCTCAGGAGAGGTGGCAGCCAAACCCCAGGCTTCCAGTGCTCCTTTCCCAAATCCTGCACAGCTCCCAGGGGCTGTAGGGATCTCTGCCCTGGACCTGGGATGCTCAGCTCCAAAGGGATGCCTGGCCCCAAAAAAGGATGCTCCAGCCCCTAAAAGGGATGCTCCAGCCCCAAAAAGGGATGCCTGGCCCCTAGAAGGGACCCCAGGCTGCTGTCCCCATGCCTGGAGCAGCCTCCTCCCCCTGCACAGCTGCACTCACAAAGCTCTCAGTGTATTTAGCTGCTGCTGCAGTTGCACATGCTTGAAATTAAAGAAAAGCTTTGCAAAACCTTCAGGCTTTTTGTGTTGGATTTTCTCTTTTTTTTTTCTTTTTCCCCCCCTGCTGCTACTTCCTTCCCATTGCTTTTCTCCACCACAAACACATCAGCTCCCAGGGAAGCTGTAAGGATGGTAAATAGAAGTCTCCACACCCAATAAGAAGACAACTCCTTTCAAAGCCTGGCTCTATTTTAACCAGAAGAGCCCTTCTTGGCCAAATAGGCTTTATTCCTGACACTTCTGAGTCAGGGTGACTTTCACATTTCACTTTTTTTTTTTTTTTAAATAATCAAATCTCAAAGTGTGTTGGAAATAACCAAGCTCAGCCCTGGGGCACCAGCTGGGAGGCAGGGGGGTCCATGGCCACAGCACCCACCCCAGGCAGGCAGGGGCCAGCTCCTGCCTTCCCCCATCTGGAAGGGGATTTTTTATTTATTTTTTTATTATTATTTTGTGGCAAAAACCCTCCTAAAGCTGTGCTTGGGTGCTGTGGGTGCCACTAAGCCAGGGGAGGGTCCCAGCCCAGAGCCCCCCATGTCCCCCAGGACCCCAGGGCAGGGGAGGATACTCACCCAGACCCAGGCAGGAGACTCTCAGTCCAGATTTCCCAAGGTTTCTGGAAGGACAAGGAAATAAGAGAGGTATTGGTGAGCCCTCCATATAAATAACCCAGGGGGAGCCTGCAGAACAGACCCCATTTTGCCCAAGCAGAGCCTCACCCTGAGGCTGCCACAGCCCAAATGTTCCCCCAGGAACCTGGGGGCACTTGGGGTCCCAGGATGAACCCCAGGATGAAGATAATTATCCCTGAGATGTGCAGCACAGCCCTGCCCTCACCTGAACCTCTCTCTGGAGAACAAAACTCCCTTTTAATTCCCCCCTCCTGCTTTAACCTCCATGGCACAGCTGGATCTCTGGTATTTTTTTTTTTCCTGCCAGATCAAGGTATAATTTGGAGAGCAGCTCTCTGCCTTCCACTGCCAACAGCCACTGCCTGCACTTTCTGCTGCTCCTAATGAATTATTTAAAGCCAAAGCAAAAATATTGTCATTAAAAAAAAAAAAAAAAAGAGAGAAAAAAAAAAAAAAAAGAGAGAGAAAAAAAAAAGAAAAAAGAAAAAAAGAAAAAAAAAATAAAATAAAATCCTTGCTGCCTGCTGGGCAGAGGGCTCAGACAAACCCCCCCCACCAGCACAGCTCCTGCCCTGCTCCTCCACTTCTTTACACTCCTGATTTTGTGGCCATCCGAGGCATTTGCCCCTGGAGGACGATTTCCAAGGGCATCCCCAGACACCCCTCCCACACCCCAGACACAGCCCTGCCCAAGGGGATTTGAAATCCCGGGAGAAAGAGGAGTTTGTCCTTGAGTAGCTCTTGGAAACGCTGCAGCTGCAATTCCAGCACCACAACCCCTCGGGCTTCCAGCACTGTTGGGGCAGGCACTGACCCCATTTTTATTTTTATTTTTCCCTTTTATATGGCTTTCTTTCCCCCCTTTTATATTCTTTCTCTTTGTCTGAAAGCCCAGCTGGAGCCCATCCTCACAAAACCCATCCATGCAGCACATGGCCCAACCCATGCCCATCCTCCCCTGCTCACCAGCACAAAGCCTGGGCAGCCCTCTGGAACCAAGAAGCCAAATCCCTGGAATCTGCCTGCTCCTGGCGGGAGAGAGGAGCCCAGCTCCCAGGCTTTGGGTTGCCACCTTATTTCTGGAGCCATCCCACCCTCTGCACAGTGCTCCTTGGAGGTGGCAGGAGTGCAGCCTGGCAGGCTGGGGTTATTTTTTAGGGGTTTTGTTTAAAGTCCCATTGGTCCCTGAGCTGTGTGGTGCTGTGCAGAGGTTGGGTCTGGCTGCAGGGGCACAGCTGGGCCAGGAGCTGTACCCTCTACAGGGCTACAAATAGATAAATATTTCTATTTGTAAATATATTTATATTTGTAAACACAAACAAACATACACCCTGTGCATATACACATGCTTTACACATACCCCATTTACTGTAGATATTCATACACACTTTAGATATACCCTTTTGTATCTCCATACATATAAATCCCCTTTATACATACCCTTTTTGTCTATATATGCATATAAACACCTTTATACATATGTTTTTGTATATGTGCAGAGAAATCCCCTTTATACATACCTTTTTTGTATACATATATGCATATAAATCCCTTTATACATAACTTTTTGTATATCTAGGCAGATAAATCCCCTTTATACACACCTTTTTATTACCTCTGTAAATACACCCCCTTTATACATACCCCTTTTTATAGCTGTGATATAAATACCCTTCATACATCCCCTTTTTATTACATATATCACACCCCTGATAGATACCCCCCCTCCTACACCTGTAACTGTTTCACCCAGAGTGAGTGAAGCCCCCGGGTCCCAGTGGGGTTTGGCTCAGGCTCCTCTTCCCCAGGTCCCTCCTCTCCCCGTGGGGCTGTGGGGAGGGAAGCAAACACCCGTGGGACCCAGGTGATGCTCCAGAGAGACACAACCAGCTCTTTGCCACCACCAAAACCGGAGAGAAGCCTCCCCTTGGCACTGCCACAGGTCTCTCTGCCCCTCACTGAGCAGGCAGGGCAGCCTGGTGCTTGGGAAATCATCTGTCTGGGGCTCCAGAGCCACCCTGGGAAATGCCAGGTGTCTGCAGAGCAGGACCCCTCCTGCTAAAGGAGCCCAGGAGGAGGTTGCCAGAGCCCAGGCCCAGGTAGCCAGGAGGCCAGGCCCCCTCAGGGATGCCTGAGGAGCATGGTGGGGCACAGCCCCCCATTGGCCCCTGCTCCCAGCCCCTCCTGTCCCCCCAGCACACTGGGAGGAATGGGACAGCCCCTAAAGCTCCACAAACCCCTCCAGCCCAGGAGGGCTCACTGCTCTGGTCCTGGGATTGGGCTGAAAGAGCCCAGATTGGATCTTGAGACCTGGTTGTTCACTCCCCCACTCTAAAACCCCAAATGAAACCCCAAGCCCAAGCCTCTCCGTCCATCCCATCCCAGGTGGATGTGTAGGTAGAGCAGACAGGTGCCAGGTTGCCAAGGAAAATCAGTGGTTGGTTTCCAAGTAACCAGGCACTAAACCCCTCCCTGCTGCCACCACACTCATTCCCAAACCTGAGCTAAATCACCAGCTCAGGCCCCAGAGCTGAGCCCCAATAAAACTGGGCTGGAGAGGGGAGAAACCCTGGTGATGGCCAGGGAGCATCAGCTGCCCTGGCTGGGCAGGAGCCTCCAGGGCTCTCAGGATTGCTCTGCCTCCCCCAGAAGCAGCTGATTAGAAATCAGCTCTCTTACCCACACCTTTTTTTTTTTTTAACCCTTTTTTTCCCCAGTAGCACAGCACCTGCCTTGCTTCCCCTCTCCCTCCCATCCCTTGCGCCCTGCAGAACTGGAGCAGTCGCACCCCAAAGATGCTCCCTGGGCCACCCACAGCTCAGCTCAGCCCCATCCAGGGCCCTGGACCTGTTCAGCCCTCCCTGACTGCACCCAGGTCCCCAAAACCTTCAACATTTATCCCCACCCCCAGCAGACTGAAGGCCAGAGAGCCCCAGCTGGCTTTGGGAAGGGATGCTCCGTCACCTTTCTGTTCTTCCGAGCTCTAAGACAGCTGTGTCTTAATTGTGGGGGTTTTTATATAATTATAAATGCAATTTGTCCTGATTTCCTTCTCCAGGGTTGGGGCAGGCAGGACATCATGGTGCTACCACCCTGTCCCAGTGCTTGGGGACAAACTGGGCAGGGGACAGCAAAATGCATGGGGAGAGCAAAGCCCCCCAGGAGCCTGGCTGTGCAGCTTGGCTTCAGACAGCTCCTTGTCACCTGGAGGAAAGCAAAGGGTGACATTTCCCTGAGCACCTGGCAATCTGAGCTCCCACAAGGAAGCTGTCCTCAGAAAAGAGACTCTGGTTCTGTCCCTGCTGGGATGGCACCCAGGGGAGGTGAGGTGGTGTCTGAAGTGATAATTTTTGGTTCACAAGAACTGGAGGTGTAAAGCTGAGATTAACACTGCGAATGGCTGAGCAGTTCCAAACCCATTTAACTCCTTCCCAGGAAGGGTTTTGGAGGGGAACTGCATCCTCCAGCCCTGCCCACAAGCCTGAAATCCTTCCTGCACCCATCCAGACAGATGACCCACAGGTCAGCTGGAAAGTTTTCCCCTGGTTGCCAGTTTAATTTTTAAAAGCCCAGCTTGGGCACCCCACAGCCCGCTGCCCCCACACTCCTGGGGTTAACCAAAGTCCTTGTTTTCCCCAGCACCCTTCTAGGAAAGACTTCTTCTCTCTGGAGGAGCTGTGTTCAGCCTCTCCCCCTGCCAGCTCTCAGCTACACCACATTCCTTGCAGACAAATCCACCCTGCCCCAAAGCACCCCCAGGAGGAGCTCAGTTACAGCCCCAGCATCCTCTAAGCATCCCCCAGCCCATGCCTGCATCTCCCAGGGCTGCCACAGACCTGGAGGAGTCTCCATGTCCCACTGTGCCTCTTGGTCCCACCTGGAGCCTCCCAGTGCCTCTGCTTCTCCAGAAAGTCTCCAAGTGACCCCAGGGATCCCTTAGTGGCTTTTATGGCAATTTTTTAGTTTCAAGGACCACCAACTCCCCATCCAGAAACCCCCCTGGGGTGTCACCCCCTGGCACCCCTCCAGGCTGGGGCTCTGGGGAGCTCTTTAATTAAAAGGAAAGGGGGAGCAGGAGGAGTCAAGGGAGAAAAAAAGCCTCCAGAGCAGCCATATGGCAGGGACAGTGTCTGTCTCCTGTGGTACAGGGCAGAAAGCAATTGCAATTATTCACTTTTAGTTAATCCTGGTGCCAGGGACTCAGTGAGAGATCCCATCGGGGCAGCTGCAGCACCAGGCTGTGGGGACCACAAAAGCTCAGGCCCTATGCCCAGCCAGCACTGAGCACCCCCAGGGGCCTTCCCCACCCCTGCAGGGCCTCACCAAAAAGCAGCAGAGAAAAGCAATTGCCTCCTGCCAGGCATCCTTCCCCTTCTGCCTCCCCCTGCACATGGCCAAGGGGAGCTCCCAGACACCCACCACAAGTCCCAGAGCTGAGCCAGCACCCAGCACCCACCCCCTCCAGCTGGGATTTATAGGCTGAGCACCTCTGCTGCTCCACCAGTTCAGAAACCCACAGGTGGCTCCTCCTACCCTGGGGGGCTGAAGGAATTATAAGCAAACCCATCTTGGCTGGGCTGTTCAGAGAAAGGAGCTGCTCTGCTTCAGCTTGAGGTGTGCTGAGCACACCCTGCCTCTAGCATGTCTGCTTGCAGCATTTCCACCTGTGCAAGAGGATCAGGACAACCATCCCATCCATCCAGCTACCCATCCTTCCACCCATCCACCCACCTATCCATCTATCCATCCATCCATCTATCCATACATCCACCCACTCATCCATCCACCCACCC
>JAAWXA010000058.1:1278291-1323859 GCA_038090715.1 Florisuga fusca
CCAACACCCACCCAGGCCCCCCCCCACACCGAGACCCCCTGCACCAAGCTGCCCTGCCCAGGGCTGCTGCTGGCAAGGGGGTGCTGAGCATCCTCCCCCTCTGCCTCAGCACCCATGGGCTGCTGAAAGGGACATCCTGAGCAGGCAAAGCCAGCAGCCCAACTCACAGAAACCCTTCTCACTCCCAGCTGAAGGCGTGACAGCACAGCTCATCACCTGCCCACACGGAGCAGTTCACGCTGAAGTCACAGCCGTTCATTATTTTTCCTGCCTCGGAAGGATAAAAACCCCAGCGCACGAGGCACTTCAGAAGAACGCCCACGCAAGGGGGTTTTTTGTTGTTGTTGTCGGATTTTTTGTTTGGTTGGGTTTTTGTTTTGTTTTGTGCTTTTTTTTTTTTTTTTTTTTTCTTCCCCCTTCATGCCACTTACAACCCGCTTCCAGCTCCTCTTTGCTCAGTGCACCGGACAAAAAGTCCTGGAGCCATCACCAGGATGAAGCGGTACCCAGGGCAGACGCTTCCCGGGGCTCCACACCAGCCTGCCGCAAATGAACTTTCCCTGCCCGGCCTCGCAGAGCCTTTGCCGACCGATTTTTCTGCCCTCAGCACTAAGTTACACCGAGCACTTCATAGGAACCATCTTTACACCACTGCTGTAAATTCACAACCGCCTCCCCGGCCAAGCGGTTTGGGGAATAAAAACCAGAGGTAAATACGCCTGTGATGTAAAAACCCTGCAAACCCATCCACACCCCGATGCACGAGTTTAAAGACCCATCCACCACCCCGGCAGAGCTGCCCCGCAAAGCCCCGCAGCACCCAGGCAGAGGCGAAGTAGAGAGCAGCGTTACCAACGAGCCACCCGGCGACCATACCTATATTTCATGCCCGTTTGCTTTGCGGTGGATTCTTTTAATGAAATGTGGTGCTGAGGGGTGAACGTCCCCAGACTGCGAGCGATAATCGCCACCGTCCGGAATTTTGCCCGGGCTGCATTGACTACGTTGGGGGCACTGGTGTTCTGCTTGCTGATGAGCCGGTCTTCACCATTGCGACTCTTCAAGTTGTGCTCTGTGCAGGCGATGGACACTTGCATCGCGCCTCGGGGACACCTTTAGCCACCCTGCGAGGTGGCAGCCCCGGCCCCCGCCCCGGGGGGGGCCGGGGCTGCCACCTCGCAGGGTGGCTAAAGGTGTCCCCGAGGCGCGATGCAAGTGTCCATCGCCTGCACAGAGCACAACTTGAAGAGTCGCAATGGTGAAGACCGGCTCATCAGCAAGCAGAACACCAGTGCCCCCAACGTAGTCAATGCAGCCCGGGCAAAATTCCGGACGGTGGCGATTATCGCTCGCAGTCTGGGGACGTTCACCCCTCAGCACCACNGCAGCGGGGGCATACTGAGGCTCCCACCCCCACCCCACGGAGGAGGGGAGTGGGGGAGTGGCTGAGGGGGGGGCCGGCAGCCAAGCCCACCCCCCACCCCGATCTTTGAGGATGGGAAGCATCATAGCAGAGCCACGGCGGCTCCTTCCTGACGTTTTCCCCGAATATTTACAAGGTGTTAAAAGTCGTGGAGCTCTTTCAAGGGGGTGGGGGGGCCGGTGCCTTGGCCTCCACCTCTCTGGAGAGGTCCCGTTGCAGCTATCAGTGAAAGGTCCCGGGGTCACTGTCACCCAGGTCCAGGTCACCACCCCAGGGATGCCCATGCCCTGGGATGCCAGGGGAGGGTCAGGGAGGGGACAGAAGGGGACAGCCACGTTCTGCACTGGCACAGCCCTCGGAGCACATCAGCTCAAAGCTGCTGAGCTGCAGTGGGGCTGTGCCAGGGGAGCGTGTGTTTAAACACAGGATTGATTTCATTTCCCTGCACAGGATAATCACTTTGAGAAGGAAGCGTTAGCAAAGCATCAGTTGGTGGCATGAAAATCCCCCAGCTTATGAAACCAGGGGAAGGTGACATCCTCAGTGACAGCTCCAGGCCCAGGCTCCCCGTGCCACTCCAGTGCCACCAAACTGCTGTGGACACACAGCTGTGTGCCCAGACACGTGTCTGCATCCCCTCACACCCCCTGCACCATCCCAGCCCCACAACAATTCCTCATTAAATAACTCCCTCAAAATACTTCATCCTCGATCGAATCAGTTGGCATGCAGATGCTCACGGCCATCCCCAGGAGCTGCTGCAGCCATCCTGGGGCTCAAAACGGATCCAGGAGCCAGGAAGGGACCCTTAGCAAGAGGGATGCTGGAGGCACACACAGGAGCCAGGAGATGCTCTTGGGGCTTCTCCACAAACCCACGTTTCACAGCTTGAACCAGGAGCAGGGTGACCCATGGCACTGCCACAAGCAGCATGGAACAGAAACCTCCAAAAAGAAAAAAAGGGCAGGTTTGGTCCCTGTGGGGAGCTGTGCAGCTGAGGGGGTGATGGACAAGCCCTTCACTGCTGCTGGGATGAGCAGGGGAAAAGATGCCCCTGCAGCCCAAAATATAAAAATAAACTGAGGGCCTTGGGTCTGGGCTGGATGAGACATCTCGAGCTGATGCACACCCAGCCCCCTGCGTGGCTCAAGCTGAAGGCATGGCTTTCTTCTTCCTTTTTGTTTTAAATTTCACCTTTGAAAGCAAACTTTCAAATATTGTGCCAAGTCTGGCTGGAGGTTTTTCTCTGGTAATACCAATATGCTGCACAGAAGTTCTGTCAGGCTCCATCAATCTTGTAAGGTGGCAGGGCTTCATTTCCTGCCTCTCCTGTGCTCAGCCCTCAGCAGCCACCTCTGCCACAGCCACGGGTATTAACTGCACACTATTCAGCTCCATTTATTAACCAAACAAAGCTGACTGCATGGCACTGAGGCTGCATCTGCAGGTGAGCCTGGGGTACCAGGCAGAGCAGATCTCTGCCGTCCATGCTTTACCAAGTAAACCCTTTCAGTGCTTTCTGGAAAATAAAATACTTTTTTTTTTAATCACTCGTTGCAAAGCTCATGTTTCTTCCCAAAAAAACCCCAAAACATACCAATCAAAAAGCCCCCAAACAACAACAACAACAAAACCTGGAAATTTTCAACTGATCTATATAAAAAATATCAGTTTTTACATAAATAAACTGAGCATTTCTCCGCTTTCACCTTAATTTCTTACAAAATTATCTTTTAAGTTTGGAGACCTATGGGCCCCTGGGGGCCACAAGCCCAGGATGTCCTCAAAGAGCCACAAGATTGGGGCACACTTGCAGGGAGAGGTTCCTGCTCTGGGGAAGCCACCTCAGGATGCTTGCTGCAGGTTGAGAGCCAGACACCAAAGCTCCCCAAAATCCCAGAGGCTTTGGGCAGTGGTCCCCAGGACTGACCTTCCCCAGAACTGCCCCATCCCTGGCAGTGTTGCAGGTTGGATGGGGCTGGAGCACCCTGGGCTGTGGGAGGTGTCTCTGCCCATGGCAGGGGTGGCACTGGGTGAGCTCTAAGGTCCCTTCCATCCCAACCCATTCCATGAATTACCTTGCAGGACTGTCCCCAAGCCTGGAGGTGCAGACTGGCCCTGGTGACTCCTGACAGCACAGCTGGACAGGCTGGGGTCCCAGTAAAAGTTTTTGTTGGGCCACAAAAGCTCCGGCCAGGAACCCAGCCTGGTGCCTCCGACAGCCACTGCCCTCCCACTCCAGGGCTGGGGGGCTTCCTCCTGGGCTCATTACTCCCAGCAGCTCCCTTAACTGGGGACACCCATGAGATCAGGAGCGGGACCACCTGGGGGAGTGGGGAGAGGGGAGAGAACCCCCCTCCCCAGAGATCCCCCTGCCCAGGGATCCCCCTCCCCAGCTCATCCCACCAGGAGGCTGGGCTGCAGCAGAGCCCTCCCTGGGGAGGGACCCTGCCCTCAGGGGCAGCACCCAACCCTGCAGCCCTGGGGACCAGAGCTACACCCAGAGGGACGCTTCTTTTTGGTAATATTTGGATGTTTTTAAGAAGAGCTGCAGAACAAAGGCCCCCCAGACCCAGCAGCCTCACTGGTTTGGCACCCAGAGCTGAGTTGGCATTTGTCATGGCACCTGAGGAAGGCTGAACAACATTCCCCCCAGATGGGTGGGTTTTTCACTTCAAAGGCTGTCTCTCTGGCAGGTTTTCAGCCAGGCTGGCACCTTACCCACCCCCCAGGGTGCCACCCTGGAGCTGAGCCCATGCCAGCAGGGAGAACACACTCAGTGTGCTTCATCCTAAAGGGGACTGAGGCAGAGGCTGTTTCCCCATGGTTTATATTTCACTTCTCAACACCTGGAAGGCAGTGGCTTGCCAAGGAGCCTCCAGAAACACCCCATTATTTTCATGTCCTGTGGCAGGCTGCTCAGGGCTCATGCAGAACCAGCCCTGGAGCTGCATGGCACAGCAGGGATCCTCAGGGAACTGTTTCAGGAAGGCAAAAAGTCACAGAGACACCACGGCTGGCAGGTCAGGGCACACCAAAGTGGTTTCTTGCTTTGCCTCATGTATTCTAGACAGAAAATGCAGATTTTTCCCAGGTGCTTTGCAGAACTCAATGAATAAATGGGTCCCACAGACAGTGCTGACTGAGCAGTGGATTTGGGGCAACTCGGTGTGTTACTCTGTTATCCATACATGTCAAATGTCACCCTAGCATTACCTGTAACTCTAAATTAACTCTGAATTAAATTTATATGAAGAAATGTGTTGTGTGGTCTTGCTCTTGTCTGCTGAGCAGCACACAGCTCCATCCTGCCCTTCCCAGGGACATCCCAACCAGTGTGGAACAACCACTCTCCCACTGGAATGGTGCCCGTTTAATTAGCAAAAGGACTTACAAGAGGATTGTTACTTATTGCCAAATGCATAACCACTCATTAGGTCCTCAGGGGAAAAAGAATAATTACTCCACGGTAAAAAATGTGCATTTTGTACCCCCAGGCTGGGCTGGACACCCAAGGGGTTGTGGTGGGGAAGATGCTCAGCTGGGGTGTCCCCCAGAACACCCCCCAGGAGCTGACCCTGCCCCTGGGCACACACCAAGGACTGCCCAGCACTTTGAAAACCCCCCAGGAAAAAAATAGCAACGGTGCTGCTGGGCTGAGAGCAAGGCTGTGTTGTCATCTGGAGCCTTTCTGGCACGGGGCTGGGAGTGCAGACTGAAAATAATGGGGGGGAAATGAAGAGCTTATCAGGCAGCAGCAGCAGGCAGCTCTGGTGTGGGAAGCAGAGGCAGCAGAATGTCACAGCAGGGTAGGTGACAGCAGGCAGGATGAGGGGGACATGAAGCAGGACCTCAGGACCCCCCTGCTCCAGCTCTGCCCCTGCTGGGTTTGTTATTCCCGGGGTATTTTTATATTTTTTATATTCCCTCAGACTGTTACTCTGATGCTGCTCAACTCTTCCCAGCACCCCGAGGTCTCAGAGGGGCATTTGTTATCCTGACTGTGCCACCTCTGACACCTGCTAGGCTGGACAAAAGGTGGCATTTTCCAGGGAAGTTTCCTCTTTACCCCAATCCAACTGTTGCCCCAGCAGTGCCAAGGCCACCCCTGCCCCATGTCCCTCAGCACCACATCTCCAGGCTCTGGAACCCCTCCAGGGATCATGGGGACTCCAGCCCTGCCCTGGGCCAGGGCCTCACAACCCTTTCCAGGGAGAAATTGTTCCCCAGCTCCAATATAACCCTTCCCTGGCACAACTGAAGCCGTTCCCTCTTGTCCCATCACTTGGGAGCAGAGCCCGATCCCCACATCTCAGCCTGAAGCCAACCTCTTCAAAGCCCTGCCAGAGCTTTTAGGATCATTTTCTGAAAGATGGAGCCTTGAAACACACCAGCAGCCTGACAGCTGCTGGAGGAGCTTTAGCTGGGCTCTGCCTTCCCTCCCAGCAGGGATGCAGTTGGTGTCAGCATCCAGACAGGTCCCAGCCTCAGCAGATCTCAAAGTCAGCCCAAAGACTCCCTGATAAAAACAAGCAAAGCAAAGCAAACAGACCAACTCTTTCAACCAAGACCACATCTTCACTCCTGGGCAGCCTGCAGACCTCAAACCTGCATCGAAACATCCCCAAAACCCCATCCTGGCTCCCCCGCAGGGGTGCTGGGTGCTCTCTGCACCCATGGGGCTGTGGCAGGGAGCAGGGATCCAGCTCTGCAGCAGCTCTGCCCACGGAGCCAGGCAAGCAGAAGCTTTCCAGAAGCAAGTGGAAAATGAAATAATTTGGACTAAGAGGATAGACTTGGGAATATCAGCCACCCCTGCTGCCTTGGAGAGCAGGCTGGAAAAAAAGGGAAAAAAAAAAGAAAAAAGAAAAAAAGAGAAAAAACTAAAAAAGAACCAGCACTTATGAAAAATTGGGCTGGCTATTAAGAGAAGGACCCAGCTGGATGTGGCTCTATAGATCAATCTGCCCAGGAAGCAGAGAAGGGTAAGGCTGTAAGATATATCCCAATAAATATAATGCAGCTGTGCTGCAAACTGAGCAGATTAGGGCAGGATTATAGGGCAGGATTATAGGACCACACCAAGTGCTCTCCTGTATTTTGCCATCTAAAGATGAGATATTTTAAAGCTTTGGAAAAAAAAAAAAGCAGTAAAACCCTTCCCAGTTTATCACCTTGGCTTTCCACCTTTTCAAAGCCTGCAGACCCCCCCTCTGTAGGACACAGCCCTCGAGGGCCTCGCCCCACAGCTGCCAACATCTGGAAGGTGCTCGGGGCTTTCAGCATCCCACACACCCCACTGAGCTCCCCAGTCCCATCACCAGGGGCAGGGGAAGCATTCCCTGTGTTTTAAACCCTTTGTACAGAAATGTCATTTGCATCCCCCTGGTTCCTGCCTCAGGGGGGGAGGGTCGGGGAGTTGCCTGCTGCGGGCTGCTCCTGATTTTTAACCACATCTGCCCTAATCCCTGCCACTCATCTTTTCCCTGGGCTAAAAGCCTGTTTAATCCCCCAGCACAGGGACAATCCCATCCCTTGGAGCCCTCCCTTCCCGACAGCCCAGCTCCCCCTGCCCCTTTCAAGTGAGAGAGAGAGAAGTTTTTTTAAATAAAAAAATAAAATAAATTTAAACCCCCCAGTATTTTACTGGTTTGCATGTTACATGTCCTTCAATGGCAGACACAGCCAAAGCTTTAGGAGCTGAGGTGCATTGCCCACTGCCCAAAGCAGTGCTCAGGGAAGGGAAAGGGGAGCTGCTAAAGCAGGTGACACCTTCAGCCCCAGGAAGCCTGAGGTGGGCACGGTCCCCTGGGCACCCCCTGGCCAGGCTGGGCCAAGCTTCCCAGCAGCAGTCCCCAGGGCATGCAGAGGTACCTGTACTGCATCCCGCTGCGGGCTGGGATGCTCTCCTGCAGCCACAGCCCATGCAGGTGCAGGAACTTCTCCAGGTGCTTCAGCTCAGTGCTGGGGCTGAGCCTCCTGGGCCAGCCCGGGGCTGGAGGATGGGTCCTGGGCACAGAGCTCAGCTTCCTGCCCCTCAGGAGAGCTTCACTGGGCTTCTGCAGGCTGGGCCTGGGCACTGGCACCTCCCCACAGGCTGCCTTGTAGAGGTGCATGGCGGGGGCTGCAGGGCCGGGGGGTCCTCAGGAGCTCCCAGCCTGCTGTCTGCTCCTTGCATCCCAGTCCCTCCAGCACGGGATGGGAGGAACTGGGTTGTGTCCCCCCCAGAGGATGACAGGACTGCGGAGCGGGAGGTTTCTCCCAGTTGTTTCTGCTGTTGCAATTGGCTCCTTTTTAAGTGATGCCCAAGGTGGATTCCAGCCAAGATCAGCAAACTTGTTCCTCTGCTGAAACCTCTAATGGTCAGGCACCCGGGGGGATAAGGGCTGCCAGTGGGAACAGAGCACAGACCCCATTCCCCAGGTCTTATATTTAGATAAAGAGAAATATTTGTTTGGGATTCAATTCAAGGCCAATAAATGTAAACTAAATCCTCTCAGAGGGTTTGTTTCAGGCCTGGGGCTGGACAGATGAAGGCTGCAAGCTTCTCTTATACAAGCCATTAAAACATTTTGTTTTCCATTGTGAACTCTCACATCATCTGTAAACTCCCCCAGTATCTGCAGCCCCCCGGGGCTTTGATAATTAATAAGAAAACAAAGGCTACAGAGCAGTCAAACATCAAGAAGGGAAAACAACACAGATGAGGGAAATACCTGAGAAAAGAACAAATTATGGGCATCGGGGCAAGGAACAAGCACCGGTTTTTGGGAGGCTCTGTGTCCCCCAGGAGCCCACAAGTGGGTGAGGGGGGCTGCAGGAGGGGAGCCAGCAAAGCCCCTGAGCTGCCCCAGAACCCCCAGCTCTGCCTCTCAGCACAGGCACACGGGTGCTGGGCCACCCAACAAAGAGTTCATCCCTGCTCCACAGGGAAGTCAAGTCTCTTCATCCTCAGAGGGGTGGTGGGAGAAGCAGCAGAGGTTTTGTGGCACCACCAAGGGTACCCAGCGCCCACGGGTGAAGGTGACAGCCAGGAGGACCACAGTGACCTTCACAGGGACCTTTTCTGGCCAGCACCAGCCCCCAGGGAACAGACCATGGTGGCATCTGAGGCACACCATGGATGCAGGTTCCTGAGGCTCCTCTTGTTTTTAACAACACAACCCATTTCCTGGATGTCATTCTATCCTGAACACATCGGGAAAAATAAGTCAAATAATCAAGTGATGGATGTATCATTAACTCAAGTAATCCTTAAATCTTTCAAAGCAGATGAACAAAGACTGATCCCAAACCCAGGACATATTTTTAAATGATTATAAGTCAATGTCACCGGGGGTTTGGCACAGGCACTTGGATCACCAGGTCACCCTTTCTCTGCAACTGTTGTGCCAGAGCCCTGAGGGGACCAATGAACCCCCACATCCCTGATCTCCCGGGCTGGGGGGCCCTGCTTAGTGCTTTTATAGCTCTACTGAACACCTGAGGGGCCTGACCACGAGGAGAAACTGCTCAGCCTTCCCCCCTGCCCCACTCATATTCCCTTCCCTGGCCTTTTCCAGGCATCTCTGCACTCAGGAACTCCTTGCTCCATCTCTCACACATTTTATCTTGGTTTCCTTTCAGCTGACCTGCCTGTAATTTCTATTCTAATGACATTTTTATTAGTTTTTAATCCCAGGGTATCTGTGCTTTGTGCCAGGCACTTCAGGCATCCCCTGTCTGTCTGGGATTAGGGGGGATTCCACCCAATATCCCAAATGAAATCCCCCCTGTTGCTGAGGAATTTGTGTATTGCTGGGCAAAACACCAAAAAATCCCCTTTGGCAGCAGATCTGCCCCTGGAGGTGAACAAAACTCAGCTCAGCTCCCCCCCTCTGCCAGCCCCCAAAAAACACTGGGGACTGAGCCAGCAGCACCCAGCAACTCCTGTTCCAGCTCCTCTTTCATCAAGGGTCTTCCTGGGGGCAGGAGATTAGCGAGATGCATCTCTCATTTCCTCTAATGCCACGATCCCCTTATGTATAGATTTACTTATTTTATTTAATAGGGGTAAGATCCTATTCTGGAGGCTGCAGCGTTTAAGATCAATGGGATTAGAAATTCAGCAGCTGGAGGTTTCCCCTCCCCGGGAAGGAAGGGGGTAAAGGGGGGCCAGCAGCCCCAGCAAAGCCTTCCCTGCCCTTTGCCCCTCTCCCCAACCCACCCCCTGCAGCTTCCCCAAGGAATTCAAACGGGTTTGACACCCACTGGGAGAGAAGAGTTCAGGAGAAAGGAGGCTGAGGAAGCACGGGTTCTTTGTGCTGCAGGAGGCACAGGAACTAAGAAATCAGTCTCTGGGCTGTGGATCCATCGCAAAAAAACCCTGAAGAACTGGAAAAGTTGGGCTTGGACAGTCAGAAAGCTTTTCTATTGTTGTTTTTATTGCTGTTGTTCTTATTGTTGCTGCTGTTGTTATTATTATTTCTATTATTAGCAACAATGATCTAGTGGGAGGTGTCCCTGCTGGTGCAGGGGGTTGGAATGAGGTGATCCTTGAGGCCCCTTCCAACATAACCATTCCATGATTCCGTGATAAAGGCTTGGAGCAGCCTGGTCTAGCAGGAGGTGTCCCTGCCCATGGCAGGAACTGGATGAGCTTCAAGGTCCTTTCCAAGCCAATCTAACTTAGAGCTCCTGTGGCTCTAGGATTCCATTATTTATTATTGTTTTGTTATTAATAATATTGTTAATTGCTTATTATTAATACTATGATTACTATTATTACTAGTAATATTACTATTATTTTTACTACTGCTATTATTATTACTACTATTATTATTACTACAAGTAGTACTGCTACTAGTCTTATTGCCACTATTCCCACCACTATTCCCGGCGGGGGTTTTTTTGGGGGGGGGTTTTTTTTGAGCTGTGTGGCTGCCCTCCCCAGCCCGGTGCGTGGGTACCTGTGGGGCATGCCGGTGGTGTAGGCGATGGTGAACTCTCGGGAGAGCTCGCAGCCCCGCAGGTACCAGTTCATCTCCAGCTCCCGCAGCAGTGCCAGCCGCCGGGCCGAGGGCTGCAGGGCGGGCACGGCCCGGGCCCCCCTCTCCTTCCCGCTCTCCGACGAGCTCTTCCTGGCTCTCTCCCGGCTCCCCAGGGAAAGCACCGACTGCTTCCTCAGTTTCAGGGCTTCCTCGGCGTTCTTGTTGCCCACGGTCCCGGTCCGTGCCGCCAGCATCTTGCTTCTCGCCCTCTTCGCCCCACGTCAAAGAACCCGAGGGGGTTTCCTGCCTTTCCCCGGCCACTTCACCCGGAGCTGTAACGGGAGATGGGGCCGGGGAGCTTCGCCAGAAAGAAGAGCTGCGACCTGCTCATGGAAACACCCCTGGCAGCTCCCCGCTGGCCAGCGGGCTCCGTTGTGCGAGGGAGGAGGAGGATGGTTTGCAATAGTTCTTGGGGAAAAAAACAAAACAAAACAACACAAACAAACCCAACCTAGAGCCACGTGCAGTGCAGAGCACCTCAGCTGGACCGCTCCGGAACCAGCTGGCTGGAGCTCTGGAGATGGGCGGGCTCCCACCAGCACAGGTGAAGCCCAGAGCCTGCTCCCCTCCATGGCAAAGCCACGGCCACGTGGGCTCCTCCCAGCAAACTGCAGCATCCCTGCCAGCATCCCTGCCACCAGCCCTGCCACCAGCCCTGCCAGCATCCCTGCCACCAGCCCTGCTTTCACCCATCCCGCTGCCCTTCTCCTTCTCCTCCTCCACCAGCTCCTCAGGTCGCCCCATCCAGCAGGGATTCCCATTCTCCAAAGGAGCTGTGGCCACTCAGGGATCTGAGCACCCGTGGGATGAAAGCAAGGTTCCAGTTTTTCCTACATTCAGGAAGGTGCCTGCAGGGAGCGGTGCTGGGGGGGAATTAATTTCCCTCTAGGGCTGGGAATGTGAAAGCCGACTGGAGATTACAGCACTAATCACAGCAGCCACTTCAGGAGCACAGACATATCCCGGGGGGGAGGGAGAGGCAAAGCAAAGAGGGGAAAAGCCCCTGGGGGACGGGCAGGATTTGAAAGCAGTGGGACAGGGGAGAGAAGCAATCGCCCATCCGTGCCCTGAGCAGAGACTGGAAAGGCATCAGGTGGAGGGTTTCCTGCAATCAGGGAAAAGGGAGCTCTGGAGGTCCCTGGCCCAGCATCCCACCCACAGCAGGTCTGTGCCAGCCCTGGATGAGTTTTCCCACCCAAGACCCCCCAGCCCTTCTCTTCTCCCACTGATGGAAAAGCTTTTCCCAAGGCCCAGCCCAAAGCTCAAGAGCTGTGGCTGTTGTTCCCTGCCTTCCCACCGTGTCCAGGAGAGCTTGGATCCATCACCACCACCTTCCTCCCTCCCTCTCCTCCAGCTGCCCTTGGGTCCCCTTGGCCACCCAGGACCAGCCCAGCTCCTACCACCCCCTGGACCTGGCTCCCTCCAGGTTCTGGTCACTAGGGCAGCCCCCACTGGGCCCCCCAAGCCATGGATCCTGGTGGGGGTTTCTGGACATGCACCCCCAGGGGGCGTTGGACTAGATGATCTTTCGAGGTCCCTTCCAACCCCTAGGATTCTATGATTCTATGAACTAAGCAGTTCCATCCCCTTTAGGAAGAAGTCCCACAGCAGGGGGGTTGGAGCAGATGATCTCTAAGCTCCCTTCCAGCCTAGGCCATTCTATGATTCCAAGTCCAGCAAAATTTCCCTTCCACAGGTACTGGTGTTACCCAACTTGTTCAGCAGAGATGGCACCAAAATGTTGTCTGGCAATCTGTCAAAACTCAAAACTGGGGCTGTGAACACATTCTAGTTCTGTGCCTGCTCTCCAGGGTCACCTCGGTGGTCGTGAAGAGAACTTCCCAAAGAGGGAAAGGATTCCAGCAACCCCAGAAGCCCTAAACCCAACCCTGGGCAGCTGAAGCCATCCCTGCTGGTTGGACAGGCAGGAAGCCTCCAGGCTTAGAGAATTCTTATAAGATTCTTCAAGATCTTTCCCTTGGAAGCTGGCAACAAAAAAAAATAGCTGCAAAACCCTGCAGTCCCTGGTGTGTGGGAGGCAGCCTGTGCTCACCCAGCCTCCCCTGGTTAGCATTTCCTTAAGCACACAAACACCCTGCTGCTCCCCAAGCCTGGGGGGGGGATCCGTGACCTTCAGAGAGCAGGAATTCAAAAGCAGATGCTGGTGATTTGTCCCGGCCTCAATGGGGCATTGTTGGTGGCACAGGAGGCTGGTGTGAGGGCAGCTGTCCCTGCCATGGCCCATTTAGCCAGGTAAGGGGATATGGGGCTGTGGGGTGAGCCTGTGTTCTGGCAGGTAAGGAGACCCTGGCTCACCTGATGAAAAATGCAGGAGCTTGCTGTCCCCAGGGAAGAGCCAGTGTCTGAAATGGTGACACAGCAGGGCTGGGGCTGGTGGGGCAGCTCATCCAGGTGGGACTCTGCTGTGGGACCTGTGAACAAATCACAGACTTGCTAAAATCTGAATTTTATTCCAGCTGCTGTCCCTCGAGTTGGACACACGACATGGAAACCATCTCTAGACTGCTCTCCACATCCCCCCATGGTCCTGGGGCTGAGGGGGGGTCCCCAGCCCTGCCACAACCCCCCGGGTTAATCTCTGTACTGCCAAGGGTAAAGCCCTGCACTTATCTGTATTAAACACACAATCCCGGGCTGTCTGGAGTAGGAGGAGGTTACAGCAACCAGGAGGGGTGCAGAGGTACAGAACTGCCACCAAACACCATCCTCCACGTCCCCTGGGTGACAGCAGAAAGTCCTGGTGGCCCCCAGCCTCCCACCATGGGGTTAACACATTTTCCTCTGTCCCAGACACCCAAACTCAAACTTTTTTTTTTTTCTTTTTTCCCAGATGTAAGTAGGAGAGCCTTTCTGAAACACCCATAGGCATTTTCTGTTCAGAAGAGCATAAGGCTCCCAGGCTGAACTCCTACCACTCACACAATTTGTGTTTTTAAACTTTTTTTTACATACCTCTCAAGCAGGTTTCTCTCAGGATGTGCATTTCAGCAGCTTAAGCTGTGTGCTGGCAGCAAGGGCCCCACAACCTCACCAAGGGAATTGTATCCTGATTTTCTTCACCATTCATTGACAAGAAGGAAATACAAAAATTTCACGATGAAAAAAAAAGACATTTATTGTGCCTCACCCCAGGCTAGGGGAAGGCAGGGTGCAAATCCTGGCGGGGCAATTCTACTACAACTCATTTAAAATCCATCCTTTCTTTAACCATGATCATACATCCCACCCTTGCCTCTCACTGAGTGCTCCCCTATTATTTTTTTTCAGCCCGTGTGTGCAGACATCTCCAGCCTGTTAGCTCACACAGCCAGGGCTCACCACCCCATGCAGGATAAATTAGCAGCAGTTAACAACACGGCAGGCTCCAGTTAGAGGGTTTTAAGCATAAAACCTCCCGACTCGTGTAGGTTGAGGTTGAGATGGAAAATATGTCAGTGATACCCACGGAAACATCTAGATTTCATCCCAGAGGAGCAGGGCAATCTCCAGCTGCAGGATCCAATTAGCAGGAGCCCAAATGATGGAGTGTCTCCGGGCAGCATCCCTGCCCCGCACTGCCTTCTGCTGCCGGGAATTGAAACCCCACCCGGGAAAGATTCATTAAGGTGTTTAATTGCTTTTAAGTGTAATTGCATTGCAGTGCAGGGAGGGCTGGGCCAGGGGAGAGCCCCGGCAGCACCCAGGGGCTGGAGGAGCTGAAGTCCCTTTCCCAAATGCATCCCCGGGAGGAATTCCAGCCCCGCGCAATTTGCTGCTCCCTTGCCACGTCCTTGTTCTGCCCAGATTTATTCCATCAGATGGAAACACTGCTGCGATTAAAAGTGGCAAAAGGGTAAAAAGCGCTGGATCGCCTCATGAAAGGGAGGTGGAGCAGTTGCTTCTTGCAGCAAACTCCATCAATCCCCAAGGCAGCCCTTTGGAAAGCTCCCAGCTGCATCTGGGAAGGACGGGTCAGAGCCGAGCAGCTCCGGGAGCACGTTCAGAGATTCCATCTGCTGAAATTAAAAAAAAAAAAAACAACCTGCAGTGGAAGTAGGCTCCCTTCAGCCATTTATCTCCTCAATTAAAATTAGCTATAATCTCAGAGCCAGCCCTATCACATCCAAGCAAAACGAAACATTCCTGGGAATGTTAATTAACTTTTTTAATTTTTTTTTCCTCCTCGCTGGGGCTTTTCTGGGTTAGCTCCGGATCGCACCAAGGTGATGGAGAGTCTGGAGTGGGGATGATTTCCCAAGGCCAAGGGGAATTGGGATGTTCAGGGCGGGCAGGAGAGGGAGGTGGTATCAGGCTCTGCCCTTGCACCCCTGTCCCAGCCCTGGGAGCTCGAAGATCCCTCCATGGTTCAGCATCTGCTTTCAAACAGTAACAAAAGGTGCAGAACCACCCACGCTGTTCTTTACTTTTCTGAAAAAAAAAAAAAAAAAAAAAAAAAAAGCGCTGATCCGCTTTAGTCTCCAAGGTTCCGAGCCGTTAATCCCCGCTGAGCAGCTTTCATGCTCCCAGGTTGCATTTTAAATTCTTCCTGGATGGATTTTGTGTGCTCGGAGGATCGGGGTTGGGCTCCAGAGGTGGGGAGCAAAGCCACCCCCAGATCTGCCCCAGCTGGAGCCATGGGATGGATCAGACACGGAGCTGCCACCTCCCTCCAGACCACGGCCCGGAGCCCCGTCCCCGCCTTGCTCCTCCTGGGCAGCCCCAGCACCACATCCACATGCCCTGGCGTTACCATGGCGATCGGCACCACAAAACGGACCGAAAACAAACCCCGGCTCCCCCAGGAAGCTCAGGAGATGGTTCTGAATCCAACCCCTGCCTCGGCCACCTCCAGACCCGGGCAGGTGGCACCAGGTCCCCCCGGGGCAGCCGCTCCCCTGGCACCGCGGGGATGTTCCCGCAGTGGTGCGGGGATGTTCCCGCAGTGGTGCGGGGATGCTCCAGGCTTTGCTCCAGCCCAGATCCACCACCCCGCCAGGAGCTCCACCAGAGCAGGGGGACATCCTCCCAGAGCCCTCACAGGGATTTGCTGGATCAGCAAAGAAAGCTCCTTTATTTTCCCCAGACCTCCTAAACCCCGATTCCCACTGCATTCCCCAAGTCCTGAGCAGCATTCCATCTCCATGCCGAGAATCCCGGCGAGCTGAGCAAGCCCCAGGCACACCGGACATGAGTTGTTAGGTCTTGTCACCCCAGGGGACACTTCTTTGTCACCCGTCACCTTGCCCAAGCAATAACCAAATTAACCCCTGGAGCAAATTTCAAGAGAACTTGCCCAAGAACGAGAATTCCGGGCTCAGCACCACCTCGGGTGGGCTGCAGAACCAGGAGGTTGGGGTGAAGTGTTCTGTGTCCGGGCTGGAGCAGCCCCGGGGTTCCGGTGTCGGTGGTGTCCGGGTCAGGGGCCCCCCGGGAGTGTCAGCAGAGTCCCATCCATTATGCATGGGGCTGGGTTGCTCCTTCATTACGGAAAGTGCGGGCACCAAGGGGCTGGCAGAGCTGCCCTTCCCTGCGCAGAAAAATAAAGATAATAAGAAATAAAAAGAGAGGAGAAGCCTGGGCCCCGGGGGGCAGCAGGACACGGGCAGGAGGGACAGTCCCCAAACCCCTTTTCAGCTTTGTCATCCAGCAGCAGGCTCTGCAAGGAGCAGAGTTGCTTATTAATTATGATTTCTCTTAATTAACACAGTTCAAACTCCAGCTGTCCAAAAGACTGACCCCGGAATATATCTTTCCATATGGTTGTTTTTTGGGGGCTTTTTTCACTTTAAAAGACATTTTTTTAAAGGGAGAAATCCTGCAGGCAGCTCCGTGTTGGCCTTGGCATCTCAAACCACTCTGGGGAACGATCATTGAGCAAAATATCACAGCTCCTGGGGCTCCTGGGAACCCCCTTCAACCAATCACACCTATAAAAAACTGAACAAGTGGGAGTCACAGGGGGATCTTCAAAAGCAGTGTGAGCAATATCAGAGAGGAATCAGCAGCACCAAAGCCAGCCAGCTCATTCACAAATTAAGACTGTTCCATTCTGTAATGAAGAAACTGGGTTCAGTTTCCTGCAGCTCCTGCTCAGGCAATTGAAGCACCAGCAATGAGCCCCCCCCAAGGAGGCTGCTACCCTGGGGACACCCACAGCACCCTCTCTCTGCTTCTCTGAGGTGGGAAATTCAATGGGAAATTGAAGTGAGGAGACAGAGTCCCTCAGTCTGATCTCCAGGCAGAGCCATGGCCGTGTTCTCCTGACGCTGCATCATCCCACCTCATGCTCCACCCTGACCCCTCCTGTGGCACCTTGGCCAAGTGGGTCAGTGTCCTGAACCTCACCCAGGGCAGTCTCCAGCAGCTCTGCACAACAGACCCTCTGCAATCTGCTGATAACTGGGCAAAGAACTCACCATGATGTGGGACTGCATCCCTGCAGCCCCAGAGCCAACCTCAACCCCCAAGGTACAAACCCGGAGCTGCCGTGGCTGTAAAATGCAAGAGAAACATGTGAAGGCAAAAGCTTTTTTTCTACTGAAAGGATTATTTCTGGGCTAAAGGAGAGAGAGGAATGTGGATTCCTCTAAAAGAGTCAGTGCAGGGCAAGAGCAGCCCAGGACTCGGTGCCCTGCAGGAACTTGCCTGCTGTGATGGCACTAAAAAAGTGATTTATGTATTTTTAACCAAGGGAATGAAAGCAAGGAAAACTCCAACATGACACAGAGGGTGCAGGATTGCAGGAAGAGCCTGGGCTGAAAAGGTAAATGAATGTCTCCCAAACATACCTAATAAAAATAATAACAAATTTTAAAAGTCAGTAATCCAAAATTCTTTTCATTTTGTGGGGTTTCTGGAAGAGGCTTTGTGGAAAGTTGCATTCTTGTGAAGAGAGTTCTGGGATCATTTCTGCAACCATTCTCCCCCTGGCTGCTTTCAGAGGGTTGCTGCCAGTCACCTCTCCCTGTCACACAGACCCCAAGCACCTCCAGCCCCTGGGGACAGCCATGCCTCAGCAAGGGACATATCCTCACCCCACCATGGTCCACAGCCAGGAAGCATGACTGCCACAAACCAGCTGCTTCAAGCCCAGACAGTTCTTTTTTATAATGTATCATTTTCGATGTGAAAGCCTTAAAGAAAAAAAAAAAGTCACACCAACATTCAAACAATATTTTTATTTGTGGATAAAAATTAAGGCTCACAGTACTTTTATCATTTCACAAGCAGAAAAATGTTAAAAATTGAGAATGATAGGGAATGCCCCTGGTACAAATTCCTCTAACTGCTGATATGATTTACTGAAGACTTGAGGTGAACAATCGTACAGGGCAGCTACAGGTATTAGTTTGTAAACTAAGTGCAAAATACATATTTTTTTTAAGAGATGTGAACAGAGTACTATTGTGTTTCTCTTCACATATGGCTGTCCAGTACACATGGATTCCATAAAAACACTCAAGAACTGCTGGGATGACACCAACCTTCCCAGGAACAACCCCCCACATCTATACTGCATGGCACGGGTGTCAAGCAGGGGAAGAGAGCTAAAGGTCATGTTCCACTTCAGTAAGACATTCTGCCTATAGTGCATCAACTCACTGGCTTAAAAAAAACAACAAAAAACCCACCCCACAAATCCCAATTATTTTCCTAAAGAGCACAGGGATCACTGTCAAGCTCTGCTCATTGCAGACATGAAAGCAACCCAGGCAGCTGTAAGATGGCAGAAGTGTAATGCCACACTGGAGTGTACAGATAAATACAGGGATCCAGCACACCTACAGAACCACAGAACACCAGGCAGGACCTCCAGGACCAGCTGGTCAAGCACCAGCTAGAGCCAAGCTGCAGCTCCAGGTGTGCAACCTGCAGCAAGCAACAGAGTTCTGCCCAGGGATGCTGCAGGTTTGTGGCCCAGAGGTACCAGTTATGGAAACCCCAACCCAAGGGGCAACACACACACCTCCACCACCCCCAATTTTCTCAGGAACTACACCAGAACTATGGGACTGTGTGCTGCAGATTGGCACAGAGATCAGCTCAGTATCCTGGGCACAACAGGGACAGGTTTGGGTTGCAGAGGTGCTCTTTGCATTACTTTTTTGTAATTCCTGCATTTCTTTGCATCACTCTTCAGTAATCCCTTCTGTTTTGCCCTGAACAAACCTGCTTACAGTCAGCAGCAACTGCTCTAGCACTGCAGGGCTGAGCTGTACATCATACCAAGAAGATTCAATTTCTTGTCACAGCATCCTTTCCATCCAAGATACCAGCACAGTAACAGAAACAACTATCCTCATCTTTTCCTGACACCAAGGTCCAGCGTACTGTAAGGCCATGACTTCATCTGTGAGCTTTCTTTTGAGATAAACTACAAGAAAATTCCTTTTCTGCAGCACCCAAGGTGTGGCAGGTTGTGGCACAGCCAGCCCTGAGGTCCAGCATTCCTGACCATCAGCTCCTGCAGGTCACAGCCCAGCACCACAACATTCACATGGGTAACACTTCACTCCTCACGCCACAAAAAGCTGATCCAAAGGACTCAGGGAGGTTCCAGGGGGTGTAACCCCACTTTACAAAGGAGGCCACCAAGATGAGGATGGAGGGGCATTTGGCCAGGCTGCAGAACCAGCCAGGAGCCAGGGCCTGGCCACAGGGCTGCTGCTCTCCTGAACATCTGTGTCCCCAGCTGTGTCCCACCATCTCCTGCCCCATGGGATAAACCACCACGTGATGACAGGGCCAAAAATCAATTCACACAAGCTCAACACTCCCTATCAGCAGGAATGAAACCTCCATTTCCATACCATGTAGGCAGCAAATGCAAGAACATCAGGGGAAAAGGTGCAATCAAACTAGAGAACAAACACTTTCACCCACTATTCCAGTTCACAAATCTCTAGAAGTGGAAATGTAAGCAGGTACAGCCACAAAATACTCCCTGCTACTGAACAGTTTAAAACAAGTATTTCAACCCCATAACACTATGGTAATTTTGCAGCTAAATGAAATGCAACTGCCTGAAAAAGAAGGGGCTGTGAGGGATGAGCCTGGGCAGAAGGTGATGGTCCCAGCAGGCACTCAGCAAGCTGCTCAGCTGAGGCTTGACCTGTGCCTTCCACAGGCAGCAGTGGCAGAACATGCCCCAGTTTCTCAGGTGGGTGGAAACAGCTTTGCCTCAATGCATCAGAAAAGCAGAGGTGCCCAAAGGAGCCATCTCTCAGATTATTGCTTATTCAGCTACATAAACAGCAGAACACAGAGGATGCAGGGGATCTACAGGGAGTGGGTCAGTCACTTCCCACACCATGACTCCACACTAACGACTACAATGGTCTGAAAGATCAAGCCAACTACAATGCATACCCCCCAAAAATAATAACTCCTGTGAAAGCAAACACATAGAAAACATTCTGCCATCAACTGTAACAAAGCCCAGCAGCTGCAGCCAAGGGACTGCTGCACAAGCCCCTGGGGGCACAAACAGAACCCACAGCAGCTCTGGGGCAACAGCTTTCCAAGCTCCCCTCCCAGCCCTACACTCCTGAGACCCCAGGAGACATAAAGATACCTCACTGCCTGGAACTGGACATTCGTGTGTGTGCAGGAAGTCCACTGAAGATCATCCAGGGCACACCACACACACCTACCAAGTGGTGTCAGAGGGAGCCAGGACAGACTGACTGACAGACAGAGCTCATTTCATGTTTTAGCACTGCTCCCTTGGAGCTCAACGTTATTGCCATGGGCTAACATGTCAAACAATCTAGAACAAGCTGAACAGCACACAACAGATACACAGTAATTCCACAACTCAGCAGTACCCACTACTCCATTTGGCAAAATATTTATTTATAATAAATCCGTTCAAAAGCAGTTGGTCACAAAGAATCCATTGTACACGTCCAGGCTGTAACAATGCTTTTGGTAGAAGTAAATAAACTGTCTCTTTTTACACAGTGTACAAAAACAAAGAGACGTTGAAATGACAGTTAACAACAAACCACATGGGAAGAGGAGGGATGGGTGAGACAAAGGCAAAAGCGAGAGGAATCCGTCTGCGCGCCGGCGCCGCTGCCGCCATCCTTTACCCGTACAAATCCTCAGCCCCACTTCCTTATCATCCCCAGCACAGCTCTTATCTGCAGGTTTCTGCTCCAGGAGAGGAATCTGATGCGATGTAGCAGCTCCAGTCACTCTTTCAGAGTACTGCATGTCAACACTGGGAATGGTTTCTGATATGATTTAGACTGCACACAGTACTTGGATAGAAAAAAAGTTAATTACTCCCACTCTGTCGTGCCTGGTGGCTTTGATGTCAAGTCATACATCACCCGAGAGATGCCAGGAATCTTCTTAATCTCTGCCACCATTTTTAACACAACCTATCGTGGACAAAAAAAAAATAAAATCAGAAGAAAGCATGGAAAGGAGATCTGATGAAAACTCCCCGAGAAAATCTGAAAAAAAGGAAAACTTTGCTCACAGTAATTCTGTTCCACAGCAGGCAGAAAGAGCTGATAGCCAATGCCAATTAAGAAATAAAATCAACTTAAGGAAAACCTCTAGCTTAATGGTATCTGGAGCTAAATTGGGAACTTGCTGGTTTTTGGCACTGGCAATAAACCAGGGTTTGATCACAAGACACTTCCCCCAGGACAGCAGCTCTTCAGCTTCAAAATTGTTTCTTCAAAGTGCAGCAGGACCACAGTTCCCTGTACCCAGAAACCATCCTGAGATTTTTCCCAGACCATCACCTCTCCAACTGAACCCCCCTCTAACAAAAGCAACAGCCTGAGTGAAACCCCTTCTGAAACAAAAAAGGGAGCTCCAAGGGTGAGAAAGCCAGCAAGAAGCACCCAAAGGTAAGAGTTATTCTCCAGAGCTCACAACCAATTCACCATGGCAGAAGCATCCCAGGTTAAGAATTTGCTGAGCCTCAAAAATTCATCTTCCTTGAAAATCTCCTGGCTCATAAAGATGCCACTCACATGACATGCTGGTTTATGGTGCAAGCAGAAATTCAACAATGCATTGCTCTCCAGAGAAAAATCACAAAAGTTTCATCAAATATTATTTTCCCCAGAGAATACAGGTATTTTCCACAACTTCTCCTATTCTCTTATCACACCAGCACCCAGGTCTAAAGTGACTATTTTACATTTTGAAGTCTATGGGATTTTTTGTTTGTTTGGGGCTTTTGTGGTGTTTGGGGTTTTTTTTCAAGCTGAAATGACTCCTCACTGTATGAAACAGGATGGTTTACTGGATGGTAACTCAGCCTTGAATCAGTTTTAAAAATGGCTAGTTTGCTTTCAAGTAGAAGGTAACAGTGACATACAATTCCTAACCAATGTCTACATGCTTGTAAACTATGTTTTAAATAAATAGATAGATAGATAGATAGATAGATAGATAGATAAACAGATAAATTTTGTTCTTCATCTACACTGCATTCCTGGAGAGACAAAGTACTTGAAACTGAAGATAAAATATGGCTAAATTTGACTCCTAAATCCTTTTAGTGACCTAAACAGAAACCAGGACATGTGATGTTAAACAGCAGGCTCCAGTAAAATCAGAACTAGGGACCCAAGGCAAACCTGTAAGGCAGAATGTTTCCAACTACTAATTCAAAACATGAATTTCAAAATCCCAAGGATGGTTAGGGTATTCTTTCTTTTTTAATTGATGGTATTTTGGCTCAGCTCTTCTGGAAAGCCTTTACATTTGTCATACCCATCTGCCAGTTTCTCATTCTGTTACAGTTTTTCCCCAAAACACCACCAGATTCTTCTTAATGAATAATGAGACAGAGACAAGAAAAAAAAAAGAAAGGGCAATAAAATCAATGTCAGGGTAAGCAATCAAGAGAGAGGAAAGAAAGTCAAAACGAGTCACCTACAATTCTTCACTCATGCCAAACAGAAACTTGAAAACCCATATTACCTCTTCTGGAAGCTCATTACCAGGAGTTGCTGCAATGCCAGTCATGAAATCACTGGTGATAAAAGTGCGGATGACCACAGACCTCTGGCAGGAGGGCTGCTTCTGGAGGGGGTCCCGGTCAAAATGCAGGGGGGTCAGGATTATTGGCATCTGGCTAATCTTCCCAGCATAACCTTTGGGAAAGAGTTTTGCATTCATTTGCTTTAGAGGCACGAGGGTGATAATTTAGAATGCCAGCCTTCCCAAGCTGTACACCAGGAGCTGCATTTACTCCACCACTGCTGCCACACCCCAGCTGGGGTCTTCAGACACTAAAAACTCTGCAGACTGCCACATAAAATGACCTCTGGCGTTTGCAGGGCTGCAGAGCAATCCCAGACCATCTCCATTATCCCTGTAGCTGGCTGTGAATGCAGCTGAAGATCTACTTGCTTTCCCATGTAACATAACCAGAAGGTTTAATCCATCCCAAGGCCAAGAGAGAGCCACTCACCTCACTCTGATATATTTAAGAGGAAGCTCTTACATTTCCCTCTCACTGGTGTTTCTTAACTACCTCCCTCTGAGAGCCAACACAACCCCCCCCTGATTTCACTATTTAACTATTTACTAAAAGTCTGAGGTTGGGGTGTGTAAGGTTCAGGCTCTCACCTTCCACCTGCACCAGCCTGAGCTGGTGGTACGAGAAGGATTTTTTTTTTCCACTCAACAATAATTTTAAGTCTTATTTTTGGGAGCAATTCATTCACACAAAGCCAAGTGTCACCAAAAGCTAGTGAGACACACGTACAGTTTTGCAAACACACCCCAGAGTGTTATCTCAGCCTTTTGAGGCTATTTCTGTAGGAATTATGGCAGAGACAGCCTTGCCAATAGGATGGGTGTTTTCAAAAGGAGGCATCCTTTTTAACTCAATTCATACAAAATAAAAGCAAGTCTGATGAACTGCTTCCCACACGTATTTTTTTATTATTAAAAAAACCAAAAAAAACAAAAAAAACACACTACACAAACCTCTGCACCTCAGGACTACTGTACTGACAGAGGCTGCCAGGGGGTACTGAATGCTCCCTGGGTGTTACTGCTTTGAAGGATTACTGTCTGTTGGCCTGAACTGGTTTGGTTTATAAACACAGCTTTTCAGAAACACAGAACCACCACAGGGAGTGAGAGCACCACCACCACTAGAAACCTGGCATTTGGACTCCTTTTTTTTTTTTCCCCCCCCACATGCCCCCCCCTGACTTACAAACCATGTCAAGTGTCTACAGACAGCTCATGTATTTCAGGCAAATACTGATAACTGAGATCAGAGAAGTTATTTGGTTGCCTTTCAGCAACCTGACAGTACTTTTGTTTGGTTTGCACTGAAGCTGCACATCTGAGCTTCATGACATACCAAGAGGAAAGCCTCAGTCCCCAGAAATCCCCTAAAACTCATGCTGCTAGCAGGCAGGCAAGCCATGCCTCTCCTCTATCAGCTTCTACAACCTTCAGAAAAAGCTCTTGCCTGTCATGCCATCAATTTATCACTTCTCTGGAGACTTTCCAGAAGCCTGCAGATTTTGACAGCATACGCACACCCAGTGAGCTTTGCAGGGAACTTGGGCAAGAGTCTAGCCCAGAGGGCAAGGTGAGGCACCTACCAGACTCCCTGAGGATATTGTGAGCCTCAAAATCAGCTTGACGTAAAGTGCTGAGGACTCCTGTGGTCAGGAAGGTGGGGGTGACATCTGTGGGAGGCTCTTTGACTGGTGGACCAAACACGTACACAACTCTAGAAAACAAACAGGATTTTAAAAAAAATAAATAAAATCCAACACATTTTGCATACATGGAGCAAACCAGATTGCCTGCAGGCTGCATCTCTAGGACAACAGTGAGGAAAAAAAACCCCCAACAAAACAGGAAAAGAGCAAAATGTTTTTTCCTCTCCTTAGCTACAAACTGAAGACCAATATAACTTCATGCCTATAGTCTATGAACATGACATACACCAGCTCCTGAAGTCAAGGAATTAATTTATTTTGCTTTGCTGGAGACTAGCAATAACCCAAATATTACTTACTCATGAGAATAACTCTTTGAAAAAACTAGAAATACTAACTCAGCAGTATCACAAAGGTGTTTTTTCCATTTTACTCTGACATCAGCAAAAGGTAAGATTACTCTAAGAAAGCTACTTAGTAAGTGTTCACTATTTCTAACTTCTCTCCCAATAGGGAACCAATAAAAAATATTATCAAATACTAACCACATTTAGCTATGCTTTCATTACAGGGTACTAACACTGCTATTTATAAATCTACATAACTACATTCATAATAAAATATCTTCTGAATTCAGACCAGCCACATCAGCTTTATCTTTTTAATTTCATTCTTTGTGTTATTTATGTTGCAGAACAAAAAGTGAAGTCTGACAGGCCTCATACTGGGATTTACCACAATACATTCAGACAAGTTATTTAGTTTGTAGATACAAACTAAGAATATTTGTCTATAACTCAAAGCAGAAAAATCTGCAAGCTTTACATTCCCTATTTTTGTTGGTAATAAAGCCTGAAGCATAGCTGGGCAGAAGACCAACTCAAACTGCCAGCTTCCCTGTACCCCCTATAAACACCAGTGAAAGATTCTGGAAACACACCCTGGTACAGCAGGGCTCCCAGAGATGGGGTATATTCAGGAGGGTAGTATTAAATCCAAAAAGGTTTAAACAAGACAGCAGTGCTATAAATCCAGCATTTATTTGTAACTGCACACACAGCCCTGAATTTATGTAACTTTTGCATAAGCTACACTGGATGCTGTCTGATCAAGTGCTTAAAAATGAGGAGATAGGCTACAGTTTCTTTTTCAAGCTAGTAATTCCAGAAATAAACCTATGTTTTGATTTACTGTGCATTTGTAACCTCTGTATGATGTGCCTATCCAACATACAACGAAAACCACACCCTAGATTAAACAGGAGAATCTTGTGCACACTAAACTGCCATCTATTATGTAAATCACAAGAAATAAAGATAATTCAAAAGACTTACCTGTTTATGTTGTGGCACATACGTGGTATGAGCCTGGCAAGAAACATAAGAGACTCCCAGTGTGGAGCATCTTTACTAGAGATCCCACAGACGTAGCTATACGAACGACAGTCACCCTGTGAAGTGAATTCATTAATTAATAACTGGATGCAAACTTTGCTGCCAAAACAGGGCCTGGCTGTGTATTGGTATTTTCATGACACCATCTGACACAGCTCAGACATCTGCTGACGACACTGCTGTTTAAACAGAACAAAAGCTGACTGCAAAGAGTTGCTGAGGCAACACGCAAGATTCAGCGGCTGATAAAAAAAAAATCAACCCAAGAGATGTAATTCAATCCTGACAGTGCCAAGAAAAGTACTTCCCAGCTTTGACTGCTCAGTAAAGGAACCTTCCCAGTTATTGCAGGCAATTCCATGAGAAGACCAGCTCAGTAACACAGGCATCACAGAAATCCATGTTCTTGAGTCAAGCCCTTCATTTGCAGTCTTCAAGCCACAATTATTGGGTTTCCCTGCAGCCTGCCCACTGCTTGGAAGCAGCTTTCAGAACATCCCTGGAATAGATCCTTTTACCTGCACTCCCACAGTTTTGATTGGTAACAAGAAGGCATTCAGTGAATGTAGGCTCGTGATCTGCATCAGCTTCTCCTGGTCTTCTTCACTTGTACATGCTTTGACCCTTTGCAGCAAAGTATGTGGCTGTGCAATGATGCAGAGAAAGAAATTTTAATTCAATAAAGCCTCCAAGCACCCAAAAACTGCCTATACAATGTAGATAAAATTACTAACCAAGTAGCTGTTTGCTTAAATTTAGTCCACATTTACTCCTTGGAACGATGTAAAATATAGATTTCATTTAACAACTACATTTTAGCAAAAGCAGTTTTTTATTTGATTGGACTGCATGCAGCTTAAGGTCAAGGTCTCCAAGGTCCCGGGCAAAGTTCTTTATCTGTGCTCATTCTCTCCCAGAGCTATACTTTTGATTATGGTTGTTTTATTTCAGATACAGAACAAAGCAATATCAACAATTTTTCAAGGATCTGCCCCCTCCTCAGTGTTTTGGAATTAATTTTGTACTTAAGACTTAACCTTAGAGTGCATCTCTGCTAACAACTTTTCAACCCCTGCAGTTTAGTTCAAGTGAGTTTACAGAAATCATGAAGGTCACAATAGTTAAGAGATGGAAAACTTAAACATTATCAGTTAAAAACTTGAGGTTTCTGTTCAGGGCATCTGTCAGGCATTGTTTCTTTGCTTTGACATTCAGTGATGGTTAGGGCATGAAAATCTAGAGTTACAACTATTTCAGAAAGAGGAAAATCTCCAGGAATCCTCATCTGCACAGTTTAACTAAAACAAAAATTATTTACTGTCTGAAAGGTATGTAAACTTCCATTTTCCAGAAATCAGCACTTGCATCAGCCATGGCACAAAAAATTCTACTGTACTACACTGTGTGGCTTCAGTGAGTTGTGCTGGAATGCATTACTCCTTAAGAGCATAAGTAAGTAGTTTTAAACTTTTAACAGGTTACAGCTCATTGCAGGCCACTACAGAGTGAGCATACAGCTTTTATGCACATTACAATCCAGCAGGTTTGTTACCTTCTTGACACTTGCAGAGAAATCTGCAACTATTTTCAAAATGTTGTTTGTTTCAGGGAAGTCTTTGCAGACATAAGGCTCTTCAGCACATATCACTCTGATGGCTAGACCAGGACCTGCAATGCCAAGTTACAAAAAACAGGACAGTAAATCCCAGGAAAGCTGACTTTCATCTAAAAACATGAACAGCATCTGGAAGAGCAGGTCAGTCACTGAGTCCAGCGTGCTTTGCCATTGTACCCAAGCTCCAATTGTCTGAACACCCTGCCAGACAAAACCCCAGAAGCAGCTGCCCTGCTCTTTCGTACATTTAAGCATCATTTACCCACAACTTAAACTGTCTGGCTGTGTAAGGCAGCAGTCAGTGGTGCTCCAAGCATGGTGGGTGCCAAACTAACACAAAGGGGAACCTTCTCATCCCCTCTGCTTGGCAATTGGGATGGAAGGGTTGGTTATAACCCCCACTTGAGTCTCTGTTATTTTTCAAGACCCCTGATGGCTGTTTGGCCTTGCAGGTACTGAACACCAAAGCCCAGGTGATGTGCTGGAGCTGTCTGAGGGCAGCTTCTTACATTTCATGTGCTGCAGGAGCAGCAGCACCACGGCCCAGGTGCTCTGCCAGGGACTACTACACACCCTGCAGGACAGCCTGGAAACACAGAGAGGAAAACATCACCCCCTTGAGAGTGTGTGGGCTTTGCTGTGTTAGAGACTGTGATATAATCTTGGCTTTGATGTCTCCTGCTGGAGAACTCTTGTTGTTCACCATTTTCAAAACAGCAAATGCCCCTTTGAAAGGCAGACACAAGCCATGATTGAGATACATCTGACAGCTCAGACAGCATTCAGCTGCACTTCACTGATAATTCTTGCTTTGGCTCATGCAACTAAAAAGAAACAGATACAGCTAAAAGCAAACCCAATTATTAAACTTTTCCTTCCATCACTATACAGAATAAAGCTGCTCTAAATGTCCACTTCATGAAAAAAAAGATCCCGTTTACATAAAAACTAATAAATCCATCTTTTTTTTTTTCCAAGTATCATACTCCAACAGAAATTCATTCCACATGAATTAAGTTAAGTACATTCTAAACAATCCTGATGTGACCCATACCCCTCACAAAGCAGCACAGAGCAGCTCATACCTGGGAAGGGATGCCTTGAAACCAGCTCCTCAGGAAGACCAAGCTCTCTCCCTAGCACTCGCACTTCATCTTTGTGAAAGTCTTTCAGTGGTTCTATTACTTTACCCTAAAAAAAAAACAAACCAAAACCCCAAAACAATTTACACTCCAGATTACAGATTCAGACAAGAAGCCTCCAATGTTTAGGTGACACTGGCCTGCTTTTCACAACTCTTGCATAAAAACTGGAAAGAAAAGTACATCTGTGTGTGGGCTTGGTTAAAGCAGCTACAGGACAGAGGCTAAGACAAGGAGGTCTGTTTGTGCCAAGAGTTGGCTCAGTTGGTGTAGACAGAAACATGGATCAAGCCTGCTATGACTGACTCCAGAAATTCAGACCCTTCTTCTCTTTCCTAGATGGTTCACACCAACCTAAAAGCCTTAAAAATACTTTGTATTCTACTGCAAGTGTGGGTCAGTAATGACGACTTGCTCTCCTGTGGCTCAGCACTTACTAATTAGTTGTGCACCTTCCAACAGGGCTCTGATGTGATGTCTCTCTCAGTTTGTAATATAGTTAGAGAACTTACTACTTCAATGTCAGCAAAGGCAAACCAGGGCAGTCTCCTATATTTGCCCCATATACTAACAGTTAAGAGTATCCAAAAACCTTTCCTGGACTTCAGAATTAACAGAGTGCAATCAACAGGACAGGACTTGGGCTGCTCAGCCTCCTGTGGTCATCATCTGTAGAAGTCCATGTTGGGCCATTTCAGAGACTTGTGGGTTCTTAAACTGACAACTGGCCAACAGTCTGTGTTCCTCCAGCACACTGCTGCCAGGCAGCCCATCAGGTTACTAGTGACATGATGCAGAGGCTGCACAGGAACAAAACTCCCCCCTGCAGGTACCCAAAGGAACCATCTCCAGATTCCAACCCATTTGAATGTGTTGTTCTCATGCTCTCCCAAGAGACAGTGCTTCCAGTGATGAAAGTTACCAGACTTTTGAGAGAAGGAGAATTTTGGTCCTCTCTCTCAAAAGGACCCAATTATCTTTTCACAAAAGATCTGTCTCTGCTCTTGTCTGAATCCACAATGTGCCAGATCTGGACTATCAGTACCTCAAGGTTACCCACTGACTAGTTTTCAGAACTAGATACAACAGAAGGAGTAAGTGACCCATTACATCATGAACTCTATCTGAACCAGAATAAAGTTGTCTGAGAAGTCCTGATCTCCTGCTGAAGGCACGTGGCATTGCTCTGCTTCCTTGCCAGGGTGCAGGCTTGCTTTGAGGCTTAAAACATAAAAGAGTGAAGAAACAGCTTTCAGGCAAGAACACCATTCTTCACACTGAATCCACGCTCAATCTGTGACAATTCCCTTAGTAGCCAGTGCTGGACAAAATTCAAATAATTTTACTACTTTGGGAACAAAGCAACTAGAAAGAAGTATAATAAGTGTCAATACATTACAATAGCATCTAAAGGGCCTCATACAAGAGGGTCCCATCAACATGGGACAGTTATAACATCAAAACACAGAAGCTGGTAATTTTTGATACTCAGTTCCACATGTGAGAACCAGAAGGACACACCAGTACCCTCACTCCCATTTACCTCTTCTCTCAGTTTTCTAATCAGCTCTGTGTCATTATGATGAGTTTTGATGACTTCAGCTTTGCCACTTGCAACAAGAGAAGCACTTTCAATGAGATCAGGCCTGAGGGTACCCTGAGCAAGAAAAACCTCTTCTGGTTTCAGATTCATCTCTCCAATAACTTCATTGGCAATCTAGAAGAGGGAGAGAAAAAAGAAGAGCGTTCTGATCTACTTCTTGGCTTGTGCAGGTCTATCAGAAGATAATGGATTGCCCAACAAATGCTAATGAGCTGCAAAAGCATAATCAAGAAGACTAATTAAGAGACTAGCTCACTGCTGAAACTCCTAAACATGATGGTGGATCTAGTACACTTGTGAATCACACTGTCACCACCGACAGGCTGCCAAGTTTTAGGCTTTGGGTGATGCACCAAAGGCTTCTGAGCTCATCCCCATCTTACAAGACCACTGTTGCCACTGAGAGCTTTAAAATGAAACAGTCTGATGTAGATGTTTTCTTCTTCAATTCACTGAATCACAGAATGTCAGGGGTTGGAAGAGACCTCTGAATATCACTGAGCCCAAATCCCCTGCCAGAGCAGGGCCAAGACTAGAGCAGGTCACTCAAAGCAACCAACAAATCATTACCAACATTACCTTCACAAAGGTGTCACCAATAATTTTTCTTTTTTCTTCAGGACTTGTAGTCATATTTAAAGTCTTGCTAATTCTTTTACGGGGAGTTCTGTCCTCATCTGAGATGGGCAGAGTTGTTGTACCATTATAGAATGAGTGAGCTGCATTCACCACTGCAGGAAATAACAGAATTTTTTTGGCAAAGTCAGTAAAGGTTCTTATGCAAGGTTGCAAAAATTTGTCACTCTGTTGCTTTAATAAAATAAAAATCATTACAGCACTTTGACTACTAACTGCATTAAAAATGGCTGTTTGATACCTCAATAATTAATTGTAACAAAAGCATTCTGTTGCTGTAATTAACCTACCTACTCCAGAGGGCAATTTTTTTCATGTTATGAGGCTAGGCCACTGTGTGAAAGTTCAGCTCTTGCTCTTAGATTATGCTGTGCTTGCTTTATTTAAAATTTACAGGACAGTATTTCCCCAAGGCCCTTCTGTAACCAAAATTAAATGAGGCACTATTTACTCATGGCACATTATGCTTCTTAATTTAGAGAGGTTCTCACTGCAGAGATCAGCCAGGAGGTTCTGGCATCTTTGACCAGCACTGAATTCCATGAGCTGTGGGAGCATTTACAGCAAAGGGTTTCCTCAGTTTGTTACTCTGAGAGAGCCCAGGTTTATTGTCTACAGAGTGAAAGAATGAGACAGATTTTTCACTAAAAAACCCCCAAAACAATAATTACAAAACACAAAACGTGTGTGTAGAACCAAGTGTAGACTTTGCTGGATCAGCATATTATAGCCCAGCCTGCTCACACCCAAGCTCCCTGTACTGCTTCACACTGCCAGGCTCAGCTCATGCCACACTTCCTCACCAAAACACAAACCACTTGACAGCAGTACTTATGCAGAGCCCTGGGAACAGGCACCAATTACTCAGGAAATCAAGCAGCCAGGCAGTATAAGGCAGCTTTCATTGTTTGCACAACTCAAACACACACAATTGGTCTTCTCTGACCTCCTCATGCTTCAGGCCACCAAAAAAACCCCAACAAAACCACTAGATCTTCTAATCAGCCATGACAAGTACCTTCCCTGTTTTGCTTCTCAATAAATCACTCAAAAAAATAAACTAAAAAGCACCTATTTGGAAGGGTCACTTGGCCATCAGCACTCATGACCGAGGCACACACCTGCTGCCTCTCCAGCACCACCAGCAGGTATGGGCTCTCAACAACTGAAGAGAGGGCTCAGCTCATTGTACATTCCACACCAACATTTTAGGTGTGAAATCTTGTGAAGGGGCCCAGCTGGGTCCATGCTGGCAACCTTGATCTTCGGTACGTGAGGTCTGAGAAGTGCAGAGGTCAATTCCAACCAGTGAAACAAAACACCAGACATGTATCTTTAGGAGACTGGCTACACCGATAGTGGCATCAGGCATAATTGACAGAAATGATGGTACCTTTGACTTGAATCCCAAGTTTTTTGAGAGCCTCCTCCACGGACTGACTCTCCCTCTTGCGCATAAAGCCGTTATCTATGTGCACAGCTATCACCTGCTCCCGGTTTAAAGCTCGGTTCAGGAGAGCAGTACACACTGTGGAGTCCACACCACCACTGAGTAAAACCTAAGGATGGGGAAAAAAGGAGAAGAAAACCCACAATATGGTCAGCTGTCTGCAGGTAAAACAATTAATTCAGATGCAACTACCAGGAGCAGAACAGGTTATTGACTTACAGTCAACGAGTTGGAAGAAAACAAGAAGTCAAAGAGTGTACTGACCCAACTGTGCAAACTTTCTCAAGCTTGATTAATGTATCACCCAAACCACAACAATTCAGAGTTTTTCAAATTACTCTAGGTCAGTGTTCCTGTCAGGCTTTTGCAAATACTTTTTTCAGGTTGAATTCAATCTACTTACCAGCACTTTTGATGAGCCCACTTTCTCTTTGATATCCTGAATGCACTGAAGTTCTCTGTTCTCCACTGTGAAGGTACCACTGCAGCCCGCAATATCGTAAAGAAAATTCTTCAGGATCATTTTCCCATTCACTGTGAGGCTAACTTCAGGGTGGAACTGTGCTCCATACAGTTTTTTAGATTCATTTGCTATGCCTTTGTTGGTGCAAAGAAATAAGCGTGACAAAAAAACCCAAACCAAACCAAACCCAAAACAGTTTGGAAGTGAAATGCATACCCAAGAAAGTCAAGCATTCACTTTTTGAGTGATTTATTCTGCCAGTTTGGCACAAGTCACCATGATCTGAGTCTGCATGAGTTCTAGATCCCTGGAACACAGGCCAGGATATGAGTGCTGCATGTAATCTTAACAGCACTTTGGAAAGAATCTTTTTATAAAAAGCCCTCTTTAAACCTTGCAAAAAGGTTGTTCTCAGGTTAGTTACCTGTCTGATTTAAGAGCATTATTACAAGGTAGACATTTTTTTAAATGAAAGGCAAATACTTCAAGATCTTACTAAGCAAACTTAAGACCTCTCCAGGACTCCCATCTCCTAAGGTCCTACATTTTTCAGTGAAAATTCCCAGTGCAATGTTTGAAACACTGCTTTCTTTACCCAAAGAGAATTTCAGTATAAAATAAATACCTGCTATAATGTTCCCAGACTGTGCAACCACTTTGAATCCATCAGCTACTTTATCCACGCTGTCTCCATGTGTGAGGAGCACAAGCTCTTCCTTCTGAAGGCCCCTAAATAAAGATTAGAAACTAGAATCAATCAAAGGAAGACCAAAGCCCTAACTACCTGTGTTTACAAGGTAAGTCCTTAGGGATCCCAACAAAACATCTTAATTAACCAGGTCCTCTGAAATACATGCAGGATTTCCATCCCAGAAAGTCATCTCCAGCTCTGAGATGCCTCCATTTGGACACTGCATAAGTTCTTTGTGCAAGTGGTAATTTATCTTAATGTTTGTGGGCTTGTTTGTTTTTTTTATAAACCCCTCTTTTTTTATATGTATCCCCTCTCTGACGTGCAGAGCCATCTAGAGTCCATCAGGATACTTGAGTCCTGTTTTTTACATCAATGAACTGACATTTTCTTTCTCTAAACTAAGTGTTTCAGGACAATTTGGGCACTTCAGACTTTAGACAGGGTATAAAGTTCTGCAGCAGCCCTACAGGGGAAAATTAATAAAACTGGAATGCCAGGTATGAGCAAACTATTAGAATTATTATGAGGGAAATGGGAGGTAATGAGAAACTACTGAGATACCCAATTCTGGTATTGTAAAACAAAATCATTTTAAAGGTAGATAGAAAACAAATAGGTCCAGATTTTCTATTACCTTTCCAAAACTGGAATCAATGGAATGAAAAAAAAATTGAATCAATTCAAGAGTTAAGCACTGTACAGCAGGATATAGGAGTTTAACACAAGAATTCTCACGTTGTGGTACACTTCATAGTGTCTCAATGATGTTCTGCTTTGAAGTAAGGGGTTCACATAATATTCCAAGCAAATATATCTACATTCCTAGAATTTAAGCCTAAAGCCTTTCTTCAAATGAGTAACTTGCTTACTCATGAGCAAAGCTGTAAAAGTTTTATTAGAAATAATCAGATAAAAGCATGGCTTTAATTGAACTGTTTTCTTTAAAATTAACTTCCTCTCATTCCAATCTTCTCCTGATAACTAAAAATGTCTATGCACCTGAACAGTGAACAAGTGTTATCCAGAGTGATGCTGAACACTCCATCTTCTCTGACACTTTTCTTGTGCACTGTGCCTCCAAATACCTTATTCATCATCTGTCAAAACAAAAAGATTACATGAAAAAGCACCACACAATCTAGTACCACTTTAGACCTCAGTCTGACTGTGATGAGCTCACTCATTCAATATGTCATTTTTCAAAAAGATAAGAATTCTCTTCAAAATTAATAATTTTTCTGTATTGGGCTCATCCCCTTCTGTCAGCCCAGCCAGGGACAGCTACCACACACAACAAGCAGAAGAAATCCACAACACTAAAAACCAGGCAGAGCTTTGCAAAATACATGTTCAATAATGTACATCTACTGGCACTTACAGCTGAGCTGCAGAGGAGAGTATCTGAAGGCAGTTATCATTAAAACAGTTAAGCTGCTGAACAAAAATCCCATTTATCTGTCCTTTACTTATGGGCTCTCAGAGAGCCTAAACTTCTCAAAATCCCTTAGTGCTACTTTGATGGATCTTAATAATCCTTCCTGTACCAATGCAGTACAGTTCCCAACAAGGTTTTTTCTCAGTAAAACCTCACCTTGTCATTTGGAGTTGGATATCTGCATTTTAGACTTCAGAAGTTTCAAAATAAGTCTTTCTTTTTTTCTTTGCAAATGTTAACTGCTAACTTAAAAGAAAGTATTTCTAGTTTCACCTTCCAACTACTTCAATTTTCAGAGATTTCAGGCTTCTTTTGATGTTTGATGTTAGACGTGCTGTGCTTGACTGATTTCAATCTTTTATAATGAAGTGGTAGTGTGATAAGACACACACTTGACTAATTTCTGTGAAGTCAGTCTAATGGAACTCCCCCTGCTTGAGGCTAGCTAACGTGGTTTTCAATTTGCTTGGCATTTTAAGGCACATTTTAATACAACACACGTTTCCCTTTAGAACAGGGAGTGCCAACATTGTTTCTGTAATAACCAGCCTTTCCAAAGGAGTTTTTCCAGCCATTATTCAGCACCTCTGAAGGGCTAATAAATCACTAACCCTGGAAAAAAACAAGATGCACAAGCAGAAGTCATGCATATAATCCATCCCTTGTGTCCTTGGAAGTTTGTTTCTTCATTCAGCTATTAGATCACTGCAGGATCACCAAGTCAGGCCTAAGGTAAACAAGTGTTCTGGGGAGGTGAAGAGTTTAAGCACTCTTAAGAACTATGGTAGAAACATTCCACACTGAAAACCAAAGGGAAAAACTATTTCACTTGTTTACAGGAGGGGCAGATTTTCCAATACCAGCAAGACAGTCTTAGTTAATGACTGCCAGGTTGTATTTATTGTGCCAAAAAACAAAACAAAAAAACAAAAAAACAAAACAACAACCCAGAACAACCAGACAGATGGAACTCAGTTCACAGCACTCAAGGAAAAAAAAAAAACCAACAAACTATTTCTGCTCTCCTTATGGCAGAGCCAAGAGCAGAACAGACAGTATGCTCAGTGTTCCCACCAGCCCTTCCGAGGCATCTTTGGCACATGTGGCATACTGCTCCTATTTGAAAAGCAGGGCCTCCAGCAGTTCATCTCCAGTTAGCATCTGAAAGGAGGCCTAGGAGACAGCTGGAGACAAACAGCTCTCTGACCAGCACCTGCATGCCATAGCAGATTCCAAGAACTGGTTTTCCTATTGTAAATATCGCGGGGTCGAACCACGGGGCATCTTCTGCATACACAGAGTTTGGTCCTCCTGATATGATGATAGCTCTGCAGGCAAAAGATAAAGAAAACATTAACTCCAACAGACCATTTCTTTCAAACATTGTGTCAGAATGCTCAGAACTCTCTATACTGACACAAATTTTAATGCAGATGTTGTAACACTCAGCTTAACTTTGCTGTGCTACAGATGTCAAAACCAGCAGCTGACCAGAGAAGTATTTCATCAGTTTAAGCAAAGTCAAACATAAACCACCTGAAAAAGTGACTGTATTTTAAATTCCTCCAAGCCAAATGCCAAGTACCAGAGAAGCAGGATGACTAGGATGAAGTGCAGGATATTACCATAAAGATACCACCACTTTGTGATGTTGGAGCCAGCGGGAAGGGAGCTGCATTCAGAAGACAGACTCCCAAATTTCCAGAGCTGCTGAGAAAATGTCCCTTGATCTCCACTGATCACAAAGTGAGAAGGCATTTGGCAGAGGTTGTTAACTACAAGCCCAATACATGCAGGCATTTATGGTTTGACATTAGTACTTCACATTATAACAGGAATTGACATCTTCTTAAAAGGTTCTTCCCAACCATGATGATTTGCAAGACTGAACTGCACCAGCCAGTTGAGCAATGCTTTCTGGCCTCAGCCCAGGCTCAAACACACCTGCACCAGACCTTGGACTTGTGGCCTCTCTATTTCCCTGAGAACACCAAATCAATTGCTCAGAGCAAGAAATGGAAAAGGGGATGGGAGAGAAGTTGCATACTCAGGATTAAACGCATTTAATGAAGCTTCCTTTTTTTCCAGCATTACTTAGAGAGTTTGTCATGCTGACTAAAGTGTAATTTTTCTATTTTTAAGCAGCAGAAATGGGCAGTGCACGTACAACATACAGACAGCAATCACCTCCCAGCTGCAGCCCCCCAGGGTGATGCTCCCCCAAGGCCCTGCTGGGTGTCCCCTGCAGCCCACCCCCACCTTGGGCCCTTCCTTTCAGTGCAGGGGGGCTGGAGGGGGATCCCTCACAGCCAAGGGCAGGTTGGAAGAAGTAGCATCCACTTCTTTGTGTGTTGGGATCTACAAGGGAGCTCTGGAATAAGCCCAGAGCTGACACAGGGGTGGAGTTTTACACTGAGCAATCTCAACAATTAATACCTGTTGTACACGTGCAGGATCTTCTGCTCAAGAATTTCCTGAACTCAGACACTGCTAGAAGGAGCCTGAACCCTCTCAGTGGTATTACTGCTTCTGATAACACCACCTACAGAAGCATTTGCTTATGTTCCCAGAACATTATTTAGTGTTATATAAAGGAAATATAGCCAACACCTACAAATGGAACATTTTTATGAGAAGTCAAAATAGTTACACACTGTCCTATTCAAAAAGTAGAGTCTTAAAATCTGCCTTTTTCCCATATCAATTAAAACCCCACAGCATACAGAAAGGATTATCCAGTCTGCCAAGGTATTAAAGAGAAAAATAAATTAAACTAATTGAGGGTGAGAAAAGAACCTGCATCTTCTCAACTGTCCAGGAGAAATTAAAACCAATTTATGATGTAGATCTTGAAAATTTCACTGGAACACCTTTTAATGTCTTACATACCTTCTTGCACTGGTATGAATATACATTTTTCTCATTTACCTTGAACCACTTCCAAAACAACCTGACTAGTATTGGGAAGCCTGTGTGCAGAGGATTAAAGGCACCTCAGGAACCTAGAGTAAAATGCCTGCATTGACAGGCCAACCTCAGGACTCACACAGAGCCCAGGCAGTGCCAGAATTCAAACCAAGGCCAAGAGGGTCCCCAACTGTGGCACCTCCTCACCCCAGGACCAGGATCCAGGGGAAACTGCCAATGCTTATGTCACATTCAGATGAAACTAGAGATTGTTCTGCAACTATGACAAGTGAGGAGCTGGCTTTTTGAACACAAGATGTGAAAACAAAATGCTCAGCCTTGCTGCCAGCCCCAAAGCTCAGCACAGCCTCAAGCACAGCTCCTCAGCCTGCTCAATGCATGGGCTGCAACAAATGTGGAGCCCTGGCTATTCCTATGACATGTGGAAAATCTTGCAGTAAAATCATGTCTTGTCTGCACAGCAGTCACTGATGAAGGCACCCAAGGGCTGGTGTGGGTCTCTGCTGAGCTCTCCTGGATGCAAATGCCTGACTGAGGCTGTGGACACAGCTTATTGACCAAGCTGGGTTACTGATAACCTGCAAAAAATGCCTCCACCTGCAGAATTGACCTTTTGAATGAAGAGGTCTTGCCACATTTTAGAGAGCAATTATCTGGAAGGACAAGTCCAACAGGTCTAATCATAAGACTGAAAAACCTTCAGGTGTGAAAAGAAAGGGAGAAAAGGCCTCCCCACTGCAAACCTGCACCAACACAGCACAGGGCTGAGATCAAACACCAGCAGTGCTATGACCCACACCTCCCATCCAGCAAACAGCAAAGGGACAAATTCTTTCCAAACCCAGTAATCAGGTGCATCCATATTTTGAAGACTTGCTTGTTGGAGAATTATAAACAAGATCTGACAAGGGCAGGCATTTTTCAGAACATTTCTGAAAGGTAAATTCTTCACACAACAGCTACCTGATAGATCCAGCAGTTCCTGCAGTCTCTATGTTTTCAGAAGAGACTATTAAGTTCCAGTTTGACTGACTATAATATACTCTTTACTAATTCACTAATTATCATTGATTAGAAAAATGCAATTTTGCAACAAAGCTCTGTCTTATCTGCCACCAGAAGCACAGGTGCACTGTGTTTCTGGGTTTGTACTAAAGTGACAAGCAAAGTCTTTGATGATTTATAGACTTCAGGGTACTTAATTTTCCCACAAAAAGACAGGCATACCCTGTAAGTCTACTAAAACAAGAAAAAGAAAGGTACAAAGTACCACATAGTTGTGAGGCCTTTTGTGGCTGCAAAAAATTAGTGGTAGTTCCAGTTGTTTTTCATTTTGTTTTCTTTAATTGCTTCCCAGATACAGTTTGGCATCATTTACCACAATATCTTCATCATCCAAGTTATTTTTTTTTAATAAAGAAAATAATTTTCAGAAACTCCTAAGACTTGTTTTGTTGATGAACAGGCACCTGTTAAGAGCTTTCCCAGGTAAAACCGCAGAAGAGCACCTCAATTTTTTGCAGATGCATATTTAAAACACAACCTCTTAAGTGTTACAAATAGAAACTATTAAAATTACATTAAGGAAATTAAGAAGCAAACATATAAAACAAAAATTCTATCTCTGGGCAATTTCCCCCAGCAAAACCTCAGGTGTTTCCGTGTCTGAGCTCAAGATGCAGCCACCGACGTCACTACAACGCTGCTGCACGGGGAAGCCCAGGCCACCGGCTGCTGGGGTCCACGTGTCCCCTGAGAGAGGAAGGGGAGGAGAAGCAGGAGAGGCAGGAGGTGGCAGGGTGGGACAGGACCTACCGAAAGCCTTGCTCCCTGATGGCAAAGGCTGGAGTCTCCAGGGGGAAGATCTCAGACTGGACGAAGAGCTCGCGCACCCGGCGGTCGATCACCTTGCCGTACTGTGCCCCCGCGTCCAGGATGACCACGGCTCCCTCGTAGTGGTGCTGCCCATCCTTCAGCTCTGCTCCAGTGTTCTCCAGCTGTGAACAGCACTCAGAGTCAGCACTGCACGAGTGACACACTTCAGACCCCAGGCTTTCAGCCAGACCTCTTCAACAGCTAAGATCTGCCCGGCTGGCGGAGGCTGCCTGTATGGTCAGTTATGACTGAGGGTAAAGGCAGGCCAAGAAACTTCTAAATTAAAAAAAAATAAAAATCCTTGAGTTTATTCAGAGTGGTAGATGCATTGGCAAGATAAAGGGGCTATGCATTCACACAGCACATCCCTCCCGAGCAGCCACACAAACAGGACAGCCCCATCCCCAACACCAAACATGGTACAAAAATGTTAATAAGCTGAAGAAGGCAGAGCTTTCCATAAACAAGAAGCCATATGCCCTCCTCACCACTCCAGCTTCTTGGCATTTTACAGTTCCATACAAGGCCCAGCACACTCTGTGGTAATTGAGAGCACGTGCCTTTCTCCCAAGCAGAGGAGGACAGTGCAAAGTCAAAGGAAAAATTATATGGGCTCATACACTGAGCTTTCACTTGACATTACCTCCTGGAGAGGATAAAAAGGAGGAATGGAGAACAAACGTCTCTGCTAAAGTGATTTTTCTAAATAAACAAATTCTGACTGCAGCATTCAGGCAGACTGCACACTGGAACAAAGCAATGGTTTCCCTTGACCCTGTCACATTTGAATGGGTTGGCCAACTTCAGCTGAATCTGAGAGAGACCTAGAAAATACAAGGACAAATTTTTTCTTTTTTAAAAGAAATTGTGGACAGAGGCAGCCCTTCCATGGCAGTGTCCTTATCAGGGGATCTTCAAGGAAGAATGTGAACTCAACTGCACTGTAAGACATCACAAAACTAATGCAGAAAAATCCTCTGCTGCTTAAAGAAATGACTTAAACTGCTTCCTCACCAACACAACCTGATGAAGGAAAACTGGGAAATGTTTTACATTGGCAAACACTGTCACAAAACACATCAGGAATCTTACAACCATTTCAGGTTTTAATTATGGCCCACTGGAGCTGTTCTGCATGTTGGCAGCAGGCAACACATCCTCCAGCCTAAGGCCCACAGCAGTCCCTCCCCACTGCTGCTCAGGCTCCCAAGGAAGCTGGAGCAACCTGCAGCATCCCCTGGTGTGTCCATGGGGCTCAGATAATCACCCCCACACCAACCACAGCCATGCTGGAGGAGAGCATCCATCTGCTGGCACACGTTCTCCCCAGAAAGTACAGAGCAAAGGCTGCCTTGGAGCTTTCTTCCTCAGGAAGGCAAGCACACTGGAAACTTCCCAAGTTTGCACTAGCTGGAAAAGGCTTTATCTAAATTAAAGGACATCAGCAGAAAAAAAAAAAAATAGTGCTAAATCCCTCAAAAGCCTAAATCCAGGTTAGAGTCAGTTACTTAATCTCCTTCCTTCAGCTGGTGGCTGAGTGTGCCTGACAGGGAGCTCTTAATGACTTTTTAGTCTTGGGTTACACAACAACAGAGAAGGGAGCAGACCAGCAGCAAACACCCCTTGGTACTCCCTGGCCACCAGAACTACCTTCCCTTCCAGTGGAAGGGAGGGAATCACTTCCAGAAAAATTCTGGGCATTGTCACCAAGCAATTTCCAAGCTGCAAGAAAGACCAACACATTCTTATTCTTTCCTCACCCCACCTTGTGGCAAACACTATTCCTTCCTTTGCAATTTTTTTTTTTTTAATTAAAAGCCATAAGCTGTCCAGAGCATGCATGCTACAACTTGTACCATGAATCTCTGCAGCCCTTTCAGCTTACTGGTTAGACCCACAGCTGGGTCCCACCTGCCAGCAGTGCTACCCACACATCACAGCCTCGTGTTTCCCAGCCTGCAGACCACCCCTAAGGACCTGCAGAAGCCACCCAGTTCTGGGAGGGCAGCTTTTACATTTTAGCATGGCTTTAGCACCCTGTTGGGAATAGCCTGAGCAATGTTGCATAAGGCAGCACAAGTAGGTCTGCAGCTCAGAGAAAGCTGCACCTTCCCCAGCAAAAGCAGGACAGTGACACGTTCCCCTTCGTCACCAGAACAGCCAGGACAAGGCTCTGGGCTGCAGCCAGCCAGGTGTGGGCACTGCAAAGCCTGCCACTGAGCCCTCCTGGCTTCTTTTTGCAGAGCATCACTTTGCACAGTGATTGGGGGAACACTTCCACAGGCAACTGCATCAGTGCTGGAATTACTTCTTAATCATTCATGTGGCCCTGAAAAATGGCTGTTTCAGGCTTCATGGAATAGCTCCCTGCCCGAGTTTCCCTGGGAATCCATGCATACTCTCCCAAAATCTCAAATGCTGTCATCTGTTCCCAGCTCAGATGATGCTAAAGGCACTTGGACTGATATCCAGGACAAGCACTGTGTCCATCAAACACACGCAGGGAACAGGCAAGATGAACAAGGCAACATGCACCTCACCCCACACAGCCCCTGCCAGAGGAGGTTTTGTACTTCACTTCTGAGCTGAAGCAGAACTGTAAGGAGGTTCAGCTCCAAAAAGAGCCCAACAGAAACACTACCATAAATCAGATGGAAAAAGAGGAAGGAGAAAGGCACTAAGTCAGGACAGGATCTGGCTTTATTTATTTAAAGGCACCATTCCAGGGCTAGAGATCCCGAATCCAAATTTAATAAGGGAAACTTCATTTAACAAAATCAAAAAAAGGAACAGATGCTGTTAATGTGCAGCCAAGATGGCAGCTCAGCTCCCGCTGTACGTTTGTGTACCGTACACACGCCAGGAGAGAGCTGAAGAGGAGAGCATTCAGCCCAGCTCCCAGGGGGACAGGGTTCATGGAGCCAACACCTCTTCCTAGCAGGGACTCTCCAGTTTCTAATAAAAGCTCTTTTTCCCCTCAGGAAGGGTATAACCACAATTTCTTGTCTTTGCCTGATCTATCTGCACAAAAATCTGGGCATCGTCCTATCGATGAGGTGGGTGGAAGGTGGTCTGACAGCTGCCCAAGGTGGTTCAGAGCAGGAGGCACCATCCTGATGTCCCAGAAGTGGACTGGAGCATGCCAGGAAAAAAACAGGGGCAGGGGGGAAGGCTACCTTCAGCCAAATTAAAAATCACAAGAGTCAATCTGAAAGCCACATCACAGGAGCAAGACTCCTAATGTTCTCTGGGACTGATGACCCAAATAAACCAATTGTGACACCGAACCTCAGAACCTCCAGCCAGCTCTTTGCCCACTGCTCACAGACCCAAGACCTACAACCCAGGTCCTCAGTGCCACCTAAACCTTCCAGACACCTCTGACAGCGTTGCTGGCAAGGCTCAGCCTCCATCCACCAGTTCAGCTCCCTTGGTAACACAGAACTTTTTGTGTCAAAAGCAGAGAGTTGTGTAAGGAGCTGTGGTAGGAGACGTGCCACCAGGCTTGCATTTCCAGCTCAGGACACCGTGTCTCCCAGCAGTGTACCTGCTTAGTGCTTTAACCTAAGTTAGCACCTCCTAACAGCCACTGCTGCAGAAACAGGGCATTTTTCAGCATTTCATACACCCACACACTCACAGGATTTTCATTAATGTAATTTATAGAAGACATTAAAACACACAACAGTCATATTCTGGAGTCCCTAGAAGCACCTGGCAGAACCCAGTCCCCTCTGTCCGAGCCTTCAGCCTTTCACAAGCACTAATAACATGGGACAAGCCTAAACCAGGAGCCTTGATCCAGCCCTTTCAAGCCAGCACAGGTTTTACAAGAGTTTAATTGTTTCCCTGTGGTATTAAAATTAAGCAGGTAGAAGAACACTTACTCATATTTTTTTTTTTCCAACATATAACAGGAAAGCAACTCCTCCAAACTCGGGCAACCCCCGAGACCAACAGAGGAGCCCCCAGCCTGTTATCTCAGCTGAACTTTAATTTACAGAAGCTGCCTGCAGAGTTCCAGTGCCTGCTGGGACCCGGACCCTGCGGAAACCGCTCCGGTTCCGTGCTTCCTGCCAGAGCACGGCTGGGGGGAGATGAGCTGCACATGGCACAGCTCCCCACAGAGGCTCCTCAACAGCAGCCCTGGCCAGGAAAAGAGGTTGTGTTGATAGCCAGGTGAAAGCCTGGCCAAAAAATTTAAGGAGGGACCACTAGAAGTAAGCCCTCAGAGTCATCTTTGCTTGCGAGATGTAGAGAAAAAGTCTGGAGTGAGGCTTTTATCCTGCTACAGAAGAGGCTTGAGATAACTTGCAGGGTGAAGCTGCATTACCAAGAACGAAACAACTTCAACTGCATCCCCCCCCACCCCATCTCTTTTGCCACTGTCGCTGCCACCGGGACACGAGGCGATGCTGAGGGTCAGCAGGCCCTGCACAAATTAAAACATTTTAATTTTTTTCTTCTCTCCCAAGCTGGCCAAAAGCCGACACCTCCACGGCGTGGCGAGCCGTGAGGGAAGCTGCTGGCCCTACCCCCGTGGCGGTTTCACCCCGCAGGCAGCGCGGGCACTGAGGAGACCCGGCCCAGGCGGGCTCGGCCACACCACCAAACAGCATTTATTAAAAAAAATTTTAAAAAAGACAACAAAATCTTATCAGAACGAATTAATTTCCTCAGAGGAAAAGCTGCTAGGATTGCGGTGAGGGGGCAGGGGAGGCGGGCAGCGGGGCAGGCACCGTCCCCCCGCCACCCCCGCGGCNNNNGGGAGGCCCCGAGGCGGGGACGGGGGAAGAAAGGGCCGTGAGGAACCGCCGCCGCGCCGAGATGAGCTAATGCCGCCTGGCTGCGCCTCCGCCACGGGGAGGAGGAGCCGCCCGGGCCGGCCCCGCGTCCCGTCCCGCCCCTTCCGCCGGAGCGGGGCCGGGCCAGGCAGGGGCCTTGGCGGGAGAACCCGGGGCTGGGGGCAGTAGGGATGTTCCGGAGGTGGTGGTAGGGGGCAGAGGCTGCACCCCGGCCTGGCCGATCCTCCGGGGCAGCGCGGTCGGCTCGGTGCGGGGGTAACGGCGAGAGGGGGCTGAGCACCCACCCCTACAGAGCTCAGGTCACGGTGGTTGAGCTCCCCGGGGCTCGTTTCATTTTTAAGGAAAAAAAAAAACAAAACTGAAAAAAACCTTGAGACTGAAAACAGTGTTTTGCGTGAGGGTGACACCAGAGCCCTCTTCTCCTGCCCAGGTGGGATTCCTTCAAAGGCAATGAGGGAGGCGACGGCGTCACTGGAAGTCTCCCGGTAAAGTTCCCAAAATATTGCATAAACCCTTCTGTGAACTTTATTATTAGACTTACCGCTTAAAGAAACCTTTTCTCTGGACTTCTGACGTTATTAATCTTATTATTTGAAGAGGGGGATATGAGTGGAAGTAGCTACAAGCCGGGACCTGGCTCCGCTGTCACATCCCCAGCGGTTTCGTCCTCAGGATTAATATATCCGCCTGCAATTTGTATTCTAAATCTTTTAATTGTGTTACGGTTGGGATGAGTCTATCAGGAATTAAAAAATAAAATAAAAATACTTCAGGCATCGGAACCAGAAGTGAGACACACACACTGTGCTTCTAATGCTCTGATTGTCTTGGAACTCTGCAAATAATGGCTAAAAAAGAAGGGGAAGGGGGAAGTGGCATTCCGTTAGCTTGTTGTTTTTTTTTTCATAGTACGGGAGAACCACAATTTCAATAAAACGGAACTTAATCTTTGTTAAATGTGCAGTAAACGGTTGAATAATAAAGTTTATCAGCCTGTGCCGGGGCGCTGACAGCACCCCTCACAACCCCAAAGGAGCAGGGGGAGCTGTTTCAGCCCCGCGGGGCCGAGTTCCTAGCGGCTCCAAGGCGCAGCGGGTCGGGGCAGCCGGGCAGTCCCCGTTCCCTCCCGAACCAGCGGGTGTTTCCCCGTCCCGCCGGCCCCGGGGAACGATGGCGGCAGCGGCGGCTCCGCCTCAGCACGGGGGGAGGGCGGCTCCCTCAGGCTGAGGGGAGGCAGCGGGGCGGGGCTTCTGCCTGACGTCATTCCCCGGAGCACCAATGAGGCGCAGCCACGCCTGCCGCCGGCTCCCTCGTGCCGGAAGGGGCGGGGCCTCAGCGGTTGGCGGCGGGCGGGTCCGCGTCTCCTCAGCGGCGCTGGAGGCGGTGACCGCTCCCGCCCCGGTGCCCCCGGGCCG
>JAAWXA010000058.1:1323879-1336166 GCA_038090715.1 Florisuga fusca
CACCACCACTGCCTGGACGTGCGGAGCGAGGCGCCGCGGGCCCTGACGCCCTGCGGGGATGGGCTGCCGGGCGGGGAGGCCGAGGCGCTGCTGCTGCCGCCGTCGTCGCCGCCTCCCGAAGCGGGATTGCGGGTGGCGCGGGGGTTCCGGGCGGAACTGGGCAGCATTCTGCTGCTGCTGGTGCTGTATGTGCTGCAGGGCATCCCGCTGGGCCTGGCGGGCAGCGTTCCCCTCATCCTGCAGAGCAAGAGTGCCAGCTACACCGACCAGGCCTTCTTCAGCTTCGTCTTCTGGCCCTTCAGCCTCAAGCTGCTCTGGGCACCCTTGGTGGACGCCGTCTACCTGCGGGGCTTCGGCCGCCGCAAGTCCTGGCTGGTGCCCACTCAGTACGTGCTGGGCTTCTTCATGATCTACATGTCCTCCCAGGTGGATATGCTGCTGGGCGACGGGAAGGACCGCGGCCCCGACGTGGTGGCCCTCACTGTGACTTTCTTCCTCTTCGAGTTCCTGGCGGCCACGCAGGACATCGCGGTGGACGGCTGGGCCCTGACCATGTTGTCCAGGGAGAACGTGGGCTACGCCTCCACCTGCAACTCCGTGGGGCAGACGGCCGGCTACTTCCTGGGAAACGTCCTCTTCCTGGCCCTCGAGTCGCCCTCCTTCTGCAACAAGTACCTGCGGTTCCAACCCCAGCCCCGAGGGATTGTTACCCTCTCAGGTACAGCCTGGGTACCCCCGGCAGCTGCGTTCCGAGGTCGGGGTGGGGAGGTGCTTCCTGAGCCTGGACCCAAGCTCGGTTGGGTGCTTTCAGTGTGGAATTCACACACTGAATTTCCAGGCTTCTCAGGGCTCTAAGAGGGTGGGAAACCTGCCTTGTCATCATCTTGGCTGACCTAAACACTTTAGAGAGTTTATTTTTTTCCTCCTAGTTTAATGACTGTGCAATAGATTATTGTTTGTGTATATAGATATAAAAGAAATCCAAACAAATCAAAAGTTTTGGCTCTTCTTAAGAAGGCCTTTCAAGCCTATCTCCTTCTGGGAAGAAGGAAAGGGGAAATGAAAAGAAGAAATTAACTCTCCCAAGATGGTGTTGTTCACAGAAGTAGGAATGATAAATGTTCAGGGTTGACCACACAGATAATTTCTGCAGGAGGGCCTTATTTTAGTGAAGTAAGGGGGGTTGTTTTCTCTTGAATAAATTAAACAGAGTCTGGTAACCCAGCTGTAACTAGCTGGTAGTGTAGGGTTGTCTTCTGCGGGGTGGTTTTTGGGTTATTTTTGTTGTGCTTTGGTTTTGTTTTTTCAGAAGGTTTAAATGCAGTGGTTGCTATTAGGGATGTTACCAAGAGGATGCTCAAAATGCAGGGTGGTGATGGCAGGGTTGGGCTGAGCCAGCTCAGCTGGTGGGAGGAGAGGAGAAACTGGGAGCTCAGAGTAGTCTTGGCTGGCAAAGAGGAGTGAGTGCTCAGGGGTTTAGTTTCTCTTCTCTGTCTTACACTGAGTGCTCTGCCTGTATCAGGGAAGAGGAGGGGCATGCCAAGACTTGGTTGAGTTGTTGTTTAAAGGCTAGTTTTTGCTCTCTAATCCAGACCTCTCCCACTGGTAAAGCAGTTTCCAAGACTGCTAACTAGCCTTCCTCCTTGCTTCCTGTGGATAACCCCATGTCTGATCCGTGTGTCAGTGAGCACAGAGCAGTCCTCTGAGTAACCCTCTTGGTTTGTTGCTTTCCTTTGTTTTCCCTGGCCCCAGAGCTCATCAGTGCTGGCATGTCTCTTCCCTCCAGCAGCAGGATGATGTCTTCTGCTGCTGATGCAACTTGCAGGTCACTGCTGTAGTTAAGGGAGCAGGGTTTGCCTGGGCTTACTCCATTGTTTTTTTTGCTCAGTACAGTTTGTATAAACGGAGTTACTATGACAAGAGTGCTGTCTGGGGTGGGGGGAGCGTGAGGAGCTAAACCCCAAACCAAAAAGAACCCCACCAATGCAACCTGTTTAACCTGTCCTGGAGCACTAACCTAGGTGGAGTAAGAAAAGCTCTTGACACTATACTTGCAGGTTATGTGGGGTTTTTTGGGTGGTAAAGCTGTTCACAAGAAATGTTCTTGTTCTGTGACTGTGCCACAGTTTGCTGTGCCTGCACTGAAGCAGCTGTAGAGCAGCACTGTAAACTTGGTCACTGAAGTGAGGAGAGGGGCTCTCTTGTCTGAGTGCTGGCAGGGACCTGGGCAGGCTACAGAAAGCAGCAGCAAACTTTTCCAGTTGGAAAAGCTGAGCAGTTTTCTGCCAGGTCAGCTCCCTGAGTGCTGCTGTTGTAGGCTGAGTGCCAGTGCTAAGAACAAGTCAGTGCTTCATGGGCCCAAGCTGGGGAGAAGCATCAGCATGAGTTGGTTGTCACCAGAGCTGTGCTGTCTGGGGGGAGAGGCATCAAGGGTAGGGAGAAGGTGCCCTCTGGGCCAGTGACTGGAGCCTCCTCCTTCCTGCCAGGAGCTGTGGAGCTTTGGCAGTCCTTAAAGCTGGTGTGGGGAAGGCCCCCTGCCTGGTCTCTCCCTGATCCAGTTCAGAGGTTTGTCCCAGCAGGCTGGTTTGTTTGCCTGCTCAGAGGCAGAGACATAGGGATGGGGTCAGGCAGCACTGCTGGCACCAGGAAGCTTTATGCTAGAAATTCCCAGTGTAAACTATCATTTCAAAGTTCTTCTGTTTGTAGCCCCTTAGTGGACCATTTTTTGTTTATTTTTGGTTTTTGTTTTCCTTTGCTAATCCACCCGTGGCTGTGCTGCAGCTGCCAGGGCTGTCCCCATCAGGAGTGTTCATGTGATGATGCTCAAAGCTATTTCTTTTCCCATCCTCACACTGTAAGTCTCTCTCTGCCACGATAATGCCTGGTGCTATTATTAGAGTACCACCCCTGCCTGGCTTCTGTAGACAGTAGCTGTGATTAGCACAACTCTCTGAAAACCCATCTTTTACATCAAAATGTGTGCTCAGGGTATGGGCTTTTAACAGCCAGAGAGCAATCTGACAGGGTCGTTGTGTGATCCTCTCCTTTTCTTTAGGAAGTAATTGATGTGGAAAATGCTTTGAGGTGCCTTTGTCCTCCTGCACTGAGGATGCCAGGCTCTACCTACAGCAGCCTTGCCATGTTATCTTCTCTGCTGCTTGTGCTTTGCTCCTCTCCTGTGCATAACAGCAGCTAATAATTACCTAAACCTTTGCACTCTTTGCCCTTTCCCCAGCCCTTACCACTTGCTTTCAGGTCACCAGGAGGCTTTGGGAGTTTCTCAGGACCCAGAAGACAAAAGGCCACTTCTGTCTTCCCCTCTGCATGTTACCAAGTTCTTCCTTGCCTCTTTCATAAGGGAGAGGGTAGGATTACTTTGGATTAATCCATTCACTGACTCAGAAAGTACTTGCCAGAAGATACTGGTGTGCTTTTACTGGTGCTGTCTTCAAATCCCCAGCTTAGCCAGTATGTCTGCTTCAGCTGGGGCACTGGAGAGTTAGCAAGCATAGTCACCACTTAAACCAGGCATATTTGGGTGACTCTTGACTTGATAGCTGTGTAAGAGCTTTCATCAGGACATCTTACACTTACCTCAGTATAAATCTTTGCTTCCTTCCAGTGTTACACAGGGAGGAGGGAACTGAGGCATAGAACAGGGAAATCAACTGGAGCATTGTGAGTGACTTCTTCCACTGAACTGATTTCCCCACCTTGCACATATGAAATGTTTTTTTCTCCTTTATCAGCTTTTGGTGGCTGTGTATGTAATCCTTCAACATTTTGGGTTTATTAAAATCTCAGGCAAAAGTGGTTACAGAGAGAGAGGCAGGGGTGAGCTGTGTCTTTTGCTGTGTTTGTGGTTTGCTTGGTTTTAGGAGGGTCAATGAGTAATGTTTTTATTCCATTTGTTATTATTTTGTTCATATTTTTCAAAATAACTACATCCTAGGTCCTCGGTGAACTGTTGATGGTGCCTGCTAGAAAGACTTTTTCATTATTTCCCCCCTGCCCCCTCCAGATTTCCTGTTTTTCTGGGGAGCTGTCTTTTTAATCACCACTACACTGGTTGCCCTTTTGAAAAAGGAAAACAAGGAACTAACACCAACGAAAGAAGAGACAAAAGGCATCACTGACACATACAGGCTGCTCTTCTCAATAATCAAGATGCCAGCAGTCCTTACCTTCTGCCTCTTGATTCTCACAGCAAAAGTGAGTAAACACTCAGATGAAGGGTTGATGCTGATGGCCCCAGCTCTGAGAGGTGCCTGTGTTAGTTTTGCCACGCTAGATTTGAAACAAAATTGCTTGTTTCGTGCTGCTAAGTAAGACTTTACAGCAAGAAACATTGGGCTTTTGTGCTTACAGGAGCATTAAAGAGAAGTTTGATTGCAATCTAATATTCAAGTAATGTGTTCTTAAACATTTTTAAACAGGTTTTTTGTGTAGTCTGCAGTTCAACCTACAGAAAATGTTTCTTTTAACCTAACTGCTATACATACCCTGCATCCACAGCTCTGCAGGAGCCACAGGTGTCCATGGCTTCTTGTTGGCCACTGTGGGCACCAGCAGCAGCCAAGGGGTGGGCAGGGGCATCATCACTGTCTGTAATGTTCTTGGTATAGTTGTGGCACTGCTGACCAGGAGAGTGGGCAAGCACAGAGCATTTTCCAGAACAGATTAGGAAATCAAGTGAGACACAAAAATGATTGTGCTCTGTCATATTTCTCCATTTATTTAATCCTGAGTGACTGGATGTCTAGCTAAACCACTGCTGCTTTCCCAAGTTTATTTTCTCTGTGTTGCAGGTCGGATTCTCAGCAGCAGACGCTGTGACAGGACTGAAACTGGTGGAAGAGGGTGTCCCAAAAGAGCACTTGGCTCTCCTGGCTGTTCCCATGGTTCCTCTGCAGATCATCCTGCCTCTGATTATCAGCAAATACACAGCAGGCCCCCAGCCACTCAACACCTTTTACAAAGCTATGCCTTTTAGGTAAAAACAAATCTTCTGTGACAGAAACCTAGTCATTTGCATATTCGGATGGAGTGTGGGATTTCTTGTGTAGCTCTTAAGTTTCCAGATACAAGGAATTATGTCAGAAGTTTCACAGCAAGTTGCAGTCTGTGCCTGCTGCTCCAGTGTCCTGTTCTGTGTTCATTCTAGGTTCCCAATGCTATTGTCCAGTAAAACGTGCCATGTCTGTAGCAGATTGCTGTTACTCTAATGTGTTCTTACACAGCTGTGTAAATTTTTGCCAAACCCCAACAAAAAAAGGTAGATCCTGCTGGGTCTGAGTTGGGTTTGGGCTCTTGTGCTTAGCACTCTACAGAAATTCCTGTATGAGGGGCAGGGGAGGAGACTGATGTAGGAGATCTGGCAGTGAGTTATGTTTATATGGAAACAGAACTGTTTAGGTGTGAAATGTTGACAATTTCAATGCTCATCAAATATTTAACATCTGATTTTAGCAGAGATACAGCTGTAACTATTTAGCTATAAACTATTTGAATGTATTCTGTGTGTATTAATGCTTGATAGTTGCTTTCTATCCAGGAAGCACATGGGGAAAATTACTTGAATGACAAATTATTTTCTTTATTCCTCCAGATTACTCTTTGGTCTGGAATTTGCTTTTTTGGTGTGGTGGACTCCTAAGGTCAAGCACGAAGGAGGGTTTCCTGTCTACTACTATGCTGTGGTGCTGCTGAGTTATGCTCTACACCAGGTAGCTCACAGGGCCCGGGGGCAGGAGGGTGTTCCATACCAACAAGAGGACCAGAAATGCTCTTTGTCCCTGCACTAGAATGCCTCCAAGTCTGACCCATATGCTCTGTGGCTGTGTTTGCTTTTGGTTTGATACTTTTGTATTTTACTGTTTCTCCCTCTTTCCTTTGATGTACCCCACCAAACAACATCTGTGAAGTTACTTACACTTGAACAATCTGCTTTTGTTTCTCAGATTATTTTTTTTCCCCCCAAGGCAGGAGGAAAAAAGCATGGTGGAGCTGGAGAAATCCCAGCATTCTGTCTGATTTTCATAGGCATGGTGGTGCAGATGCATAAAGTTAGGCAATCCTCAGCCTGGAAAAAACACTTGATTTTGTAGGAACATCATAATGGAGCTGATCCAAAGGCCTGGCAGACAAATGCCTGATACAAACCAGGCTATGGAGCAGAACTAAAATGTGTGCAGTGCCTTGGGAGCTGATTTTAACTGGGGAAGTGTTTAGTGTGCTATTTTAGCTAGCCTTATCCTTCAGTTTGATAACCTGAGTTAGGCTGGGCCCATTTCAGGGCTGCCTCTTGGTACCAGCAGAGAGACAGCTGCAGAAGTCACTTCTCTGGTGCAATGCTAACCTCTCGAGGGCACTGTTTTTCAGTCAGTGTTTCTGCCCTCAGGTGGTCCCTGGGAGCAGTTGGTGTGTTGGGGTGTGCAGTGTCAGGCCTGACGTGCTGTTTCCTCTCCCCAGGTCACACTGTACAGCATGTATGTGGCCATCATGGCTTTCAATGCCAAGGTCAGCGACCCGCTGATCGGCGGGACCTACATGACACTCCTCAACACTGTCTCCAACCTGGGGGGGAACTGGCCTTCCACTGTTGCTCTCTGGCTTGTGGACCCCCTCACTGTCAAAGAGTGTGCAGGGGCCCAGGACCAGACCTGTAGGACCACAGTTGCTGCAGAAGTAAGTTCTGGAGGCTGCGAAGGTCTCTGTTCAATTATTTATTGATTAAATGGCTTCTTTTAGTATTGTTTTCACCTCTGAAAACCATCACAGTGCACAGCTCATGCTTAACATTTCCCCCTGATGGAGTTCATTTTCCTGTCTGATAAAATTAAGTCTCTTTATCTTACTAACTAACCAAAGAACTGGGATTTTTGTGGTAGCTTTTTGCTCCTTCTCTCTTTCTGGAGGCTTCCTCTCTGGATACCTCAGGACCTTCTCCATGTTGATACTTTACTCAGTTGCTTTGATCTTCACTTTCCACGTGAAGCTGAGCCCTAGGACTGGCTGCCTTCCTGCTGGGGGGAGGAAGAGAACACAAAGAACATACTGTGCTGCTGTGTACAGATCAAACACCAGGACACACAAGTGCCCCAAAAGCAGAGTTTCACATGCATGGAACAAAGGTGAAACTATAACATGACTCTTGAGAAGAGTGGAAATGCTTGAGGGGGTTTTGTTGGGTTTTCCTTTTTTCCTTACTCATGACTGAGACTTACTTCACCCTTGAATGCCAGGACTGTGAGACATTGAGGTTCTCTAAATAAACAAAATGTTCCAGCAGTCAGATGTGACATGTTTGACCTGGAGCTGCAGTTCTCAGTAGCTGCAGAGAGGAAACTGCTCCCACAGTGTGGGCTTTTCCTCTGCCTATCTCCTTGGCCTGCCATTTTTTTCCCTGTGCCTGGGCCTCTGCTAAACATGACTCCTTCCTCCTTCACCTCACTCCTCTGATCTTTTTGCACATCCTCCCAGTTGGTAATGTTTCACCACCACCACCACTCCCTTCTTATCTTGACGTGTCTCTGAACAATGACAGTGCTGGCACAACCTCATCTCAAAGGACTGATTTATCTTGGGATTAGAGCAGTAGTGAAAATGAACAATAGCAGAAAGGATTGTGTGCTATACTCTTTAAATGCTGGAGTTGTCTTCTTCCAGTTATACAGTTAAAAACCACCCTAGGCATGTTTTTCCCAGATATGCCTGTTTTGTACTGTCCATTTGCAGGTTCACTGTGGTGAGATGAAAGGGTATTCTTTCTAAAGAAGCAGTTTGGATGGCTAGGGGGAAAAAACAGAATCTTCTCTTCAAGGGATTCAGAGCAGTGACTGCACCTCCAGGCCAGCCTTAGACAGCTGGGGAGTTTTTGTTTTCTAGAGCTAGCCTCTTGGGCCAACATGCTCCATTTCCCATATGTTTTATAACAATTTTGATACTTTTCATACTGAGGTAAGCTCAAAAGCCTCTCTTACTAACTCCTCACCAAAGAAGGAAGAGTGAACAAATATATTTAGTCATGAACGAGAATGAGTAAAAAGCAGTGGCTGTCTCATGCCTGCTTTCTAAAAGTGTGTTTCTCCCTGAGAATACTGAATGCATCAACTTGTGCTTCTGTGTTTCAGCTCTGCACAAAAGCTGGGGGTTCCTGTGTCACCACCTTGGACGGGTACTATGTGGAATCTGTCATCTGTGTCATTCTGGGCTTTGGCTGGTGGTTCCTCCTGGGGCCAAAATTTAAAAAGCTGCAGGATGAAGGACAGTCTTCCTGGAAGTGTAAGAGGACCAATTGATGCAGTTTAAATATTCGATGGACTGGCAAGGTCATTTTAGTTTTATTACAAAGACATATCCCATGATCAATAAAGAGGAATATAGGTATTTTTAAATGCCACGTCACTGACCAAAGGGGTGGCTGAGACAGTGGTGTGTTTGTATGTGATACCACTTGCCCAGCAATAGGAAAGTGAGAATTCAGAAAGTAACTGTTAAAAACTGGCACCTATGTACCACATACATATCCCTGAGCTGTAGCTTCAGTCATGGCTGCTGATGTCACCAACGTCCCCGTTTTCATAGAGTACCTGTGGAGAAGCTATCTGTGTCAGGTCTGTCTGAGCAGCAGCATTGGCAGCTAAGCCTCAGCTCCTTCTTTTCAAGCAGAAATTATCTGACACAGGGAGCTGATCCAGGAAAAGATATCCAAGGCATTTGGACGTGTAGGTGAAACGTTTGGTACCACGAGATTTCTGGTGGGAAGATAAACCTAGAGTGTCTGGGGGCTTTGTTTCTCCTGAACTGTAACCACACCTCAACGGATGAAATGTTTCAGAGATTCTTTTAAATGTATTTTCTGGCTTTTATAAGCTTCAAAGATTTATAAGAAAATATTTTTATAAACAAATTACATTTGTTTAATTTATTTCTGCTGTTTCAGAGCATTTTGATTTACATTCAAGGTACTTCCTTGATGAAAAATCACTGTAAGGTAGGAGTTAAGACCAACGCACAATACTCTAAGCCTTGATTCCTGAACCTGTAAACTGGACAGTGCAGCTTCTAGCACACAAGCACAGGCTTTGGAAGGAGAGGGTGTGCCAGCCCTTGGAAGGCTGCTGTCGTTTTGAGGGAATGATTTGATAGTGCTGGTTCCTCTGTCACTGAATTTTGAACATTCTGCTTTAAAATCAGTGGGGAAAAAAATAATGTGGCTCTTCCCAGCTAGGGGTAAGAGAAAATGATCAGTGCCTTTGAGACTGATTTGTTGATGACCAATTTGCCAAATTCCCAGTGAGCTGGTGTACAGCTTGGTGTCACAGAAATCAGAGGGGGTAAATCCTGTGGTAGAGCTGCACTGCTGATGCTGTGTAGTGAAACCTTGCCCTTGTGTTTGTCAGAACTGGCTTCCCCCTGAGTGCTGGGCAGCCAGCACGCTGTATGCCAAGAGGGGCACTGGGACATGGTTGGATGTAGATGGTACATCGTTATTAAAAAAAGAAAACTATTAAAAATACCTTGGGAAGGTATCTGATTTCCATTCTGTGTGTCTTGCCTTGTGTTGCATCCTCAGCTTTGGTGTTCCAAACCCCTGAGGGGGTTGTGGAGCTTTTGTTTACTGCATGCTTTAGGAAAAAAAGTTAAATGAAAACCAACTTCTGGCTGGCTGGAGGTGTCCTGGGTGTGTACAAAGTGTCTGTGTGACATCAGGAGTAAGGAGGTGTCCAGAAAAAGAGAAGTGCTTCCCTGGGCACTGCAGCCTGTTCCTCCATCTCTTCACTTCTCCCTCCCCAGTGACACCCCTGGTGGTCAGTGGGGCACCCTGACTGTCATCTGCTGTCCAAGATAAATAAAATCACATTGCTTTTATTCCACTTGCTAAAATTCCTCCAATTTCACCTCTACAGGTGCACAGAAAGAATACAAACATTTATCAGAGATTCCTAGTGGAAGGTGGATGTGTCTTTCAGCCCTTGCCAGATCATCTCCACTGGATTAGCTCTGTGAGGTGCTTCAGTTCTGTGTCCTCTCTGGATCAAGGGGCACTGGAGTCACATCCTGTCCAGACATAGAGATTTAGCTTTTTTTTTTAACTTTCCTGACATTGATAAAAAAACTTGTCAACTCTATAATATTAGAGATTAAATCATAAGCGTTTTAGAGTTGGCTTTTACTTGGCAGTTTTGTTTCACTCTTTCTGAAGGTATGAGTGAAACTACTAATTCTAGATGGGCTGAGGATTGCTAACCAGGAGATTGTTTATCTTTGATATCATCAATAGCATCCAGACTCCAGACCAGTAGCAATATATATGAAAAGTGACCTCACATAAGTAATTCTGTCCTTTTCAGACTGCAGAAACAACTGGTGGCTGTTTTTTTTTAATCTCTTGCTGTTCTGTAACCCAAGTCAGGAACCTTCCTGCTGTACCAGCTGATGAGCAGGCTGCTGAGAAGAACTACTAAACTTTGGGGTTTGCTACTGTTCTCCCAACTCTTTTTTAAAGAGAATTTTTTTGTTTTTAAAGATCAGAATTACTGTAGACATCTTTATAACATTAAAAAAAAAAAGTTTAAAAAGGACGAGAGCAATCCAACCTCTTCCTTGGGTGTCTGTTACCAAAATGGAAACTTCAGTTCCTGCAGGCTTTGTGGGCCTGGGGTGAGTCAGATGACATGACAGAAATTGGAGTTCTGTAGGTAGGGGGGGGTTTCCTGGGTTAAATTCCCCAGCAGGATTGTTGTGGAGGGAGACAGGTCCCCAAGGAAGAGGGTGGGGTGAAGGGTGGGTGCAGGGGAGCAGAGGCAGAGAGCAGCTCCCCCCTGCAGTGCTGGGTGGGGACTCCTGAGGGTGACAACAACCACTGTGCTAATGTTAACAGCTCCACGTTTTGTCTGCTGGATCCACAACACCTCTTCAGTTTCCATAAAGCTGGTTTTGTTTTCTGGGTGCTCAGCCCGTGGTGTCATGTGATGAGAAGCAGGGCTGGTGAGATGTTCAGATGATTTCTGAGCTGATAAAACGGGGAAGAGAGGAGGAGTCTGTCCCTGTGTGAGCAGTGTGGGAACACAGCACCTTGGCAGCAGGAAGCAGAGCAGCACAGTTACTGCAGACAGCAATGTTGTTTGGCTCTCCTGATCCCCCCAATGAGCCAACAATATTTATTTAGCATCGTACCCAAAATACACATTATGGCAGAGTCAGCAGTGTGCTTCCAGTTGGTTCAGTTCAAATGTTTGCACTACATCTATATTTATTCTTAAAAAATAAAGCCAGCAGCTATGCTGTTTTACACAGGGGAGATGTTACTTGTTCAACTTACCTCAGAGCCAGTAATTTTAAGAACTGTTTTATTCTGGACCTTAGATAAAATATTTTAAGTATAGGTTTTGCTGCTTTGGATTATAAATTCCCAGCTGAATCTGCTTTTCCTGAAACCTGGAGTTGTGACAGCTCCTAGCCCCATCTCTTACACTGCCTGTTCATGTAGAAACCTGGAACTGGTTGAAATGGAGACTGTGGAAACGTCAGTCCTGTTTGACATCCCTGGTTATTTTCTGACACTGCATGTGTTGCAGAGATGGACATCTGATTCACCCGAGGGAAACGGATGGTTTGAGCCGTTTGGTAATGAGTTATAAATTGTTAGCTTTGAACTAAGGGAAAAGAATAAACAATTATGACTATGGGAATGTTCAGAGGTTGTTTTGGGGTTTTTTAGTTATTTCAAGACACAACCAGGGGCTGCACTATAGTACCTCTCACAGGCGCAGAGAGGGCTTAAGTGTGTCTGTTTATGTGTTATATATTTGTGCTATATCCTATCACAGAATGACTTAGGGTTGTGAGGGACCTTAAATATCATCTGGATCCAACTGTCCTGCCATGGGCAGGGACACACACCTCTAGAGGAGGTTTCCTGGAGCCCCATCCAACCTGAATGCTGCCGAGGATGAGGATTGCACTGCTTCCCTGGGCAACCTCACTGTCTTACCACCCTCATAGTCAAGAATTTCCTCCTAATATCTAATTTAAAGGCTAATTTAAGATTTAATCTAAGGTCTGAAGGGTTAAGGTCACTCCAGCTCAGCTCAAGCGCAAACCAGCCCGGGGTGGGGCGGCATGAAGCTCGGGACGAGCCGGACTTTGGCCCGGTCTGTCGGAGCCGTAATGCGCCTGGGCTGGAAACTTGATCGCAGCCCGAAGATCCGCTCGACCCGCAGCCCGGCCCCCCGCCCCGGTTCTTCCCCCATCCACGTCCCGGTTCCCCTCGTCCCCGCCCC